>VYZP01040687.1:0-19854 GCA_013400635.1 Hypocryptadius cinnamomeus
CCAGCCCTGGCACAGCTGCCCAGGACAGTGGGGGAGGCCCCATCCTGGGAAGTGTTCAAAGAGAGAACGGATGTGGCACTTGGGGACACGGGTTTGTGGGCACTGGGTCCAAGGCTGATCTTGGAGGTCTTTCCAACCACAACAATTCCATGATTCCATGATTTAGGAAGCAGGACAAGGCACCCCAGGGATGCTGTGGTAAGGTTTGGCCATGGCCAAACACCTGCTTTACACAAACAGAAACATTCTGGTAGCACAAGGAGAAAAGTGGGAGATGGATCCAATTCCCATAAGTGGCCAGGAAAAAAAAATAGACCTTTTTCCTGGTGATTTGGGCACGTGGCCCTGGAAACTGAAGGCACAAGGCCCTGGTTCGGTAGCTGAGGTGCTGTCACCCTGAGCCCACCAGAAATTGTCCCTCAGTTCGTCCCCACACAGCTCTTGCCTCCAGCAGTGGCACCATCCCCTCTCCCACTCCCACCATCCCCTGCTCTGAGCTTGTGGATGAGCCCAAATCCTCACAGGGGAAAAAAAAAAAGCAACCCATACCCAGAGACATCCCACCCCTAAAGCTCCTGCTGCTACACAGATTTTAGGAGAGGAGCCGCTGCAGACTGGGATTTCTCTGACCACAAATCCCCAAACTGGGGCAAAAGGATGTTCCTGCAATCCCAGCTGCAAACATCTCCCTCTAACTGTCACTGGGATATCACAGGCCCTTTTTTATTCCCAAAAAACTTGATCACAGTGTATTTAATGCACGGAACCTGTTGCAAAACAGGGAGCTGGCTCCTAAACCTCCCACAGCTCCAGAGGAGCCAGAGGCTCCCAGGAGCAACAGCAGCAGCTCCTTTGTGCTCCAGCACCTGGGAGTGACACCCAGAGCAAACAAAAGCCTCATTAAAGTGACACAAGAGCCGTCGGGATCGGGGCTGGATCTGGGTGCTGTTGAAGGGAATGAAGTCATTTACTCCGGTGGGGATTGGGAAACACCAGGCTGTAAATGCTCCCTGTGCCTCTCATTCCTGCTTTTTTATTAGCGGGATCTTGGGAAAGGAGAAGCCATTTGCCAAAGTAACAGGACTGGTTGTTGCAGAGGGAACTGGGAACCTCCAGGCTCGTGCACAGCCCAGAGCGAAGAGGATTCATGGAATGGTTTGGATTGGAAGGGACATTAAAGCCCATCCAGTGCCACCCCATGCCACGGGAAGGGGACCCCTCCCACTCCACCAGGCTGCTCCAAGCCCCGTCCAGCCTGGCTTTGGACACTGCCAGGGACCCAGGGGCAGCCAGAGCTTCCCTGGGAAGACCATTCCTGGACTTTGGGGTCATTTCAGGTGAGAAAATAGGGTTCGGAGGTGAAGCAGAGCCCCTCAGCTCCTCAGCGTGGGCAGATGGAGGGGGGTCCTGCCCCTCTGCCCCGCTCAGGTGAGACCCCACCTGCAGAGCTGCTCCCACAGCACGGGTGGCACTGGATGGCCTTTAATGTCCCTTCCCATTCCAAGACTCCAGGGTTTGATCCCATCAGGGAGACGCTGCTGGGGCACTTCCAGCACCCAGAGCTGGATGCACTCGCCCACCTCACGGCACAGCCACGACCACCCAACCCCTCTGCAGAGCCAGGAGTATCCCAGCAGGAATGGGTGACGTCACACCCCGCTTTAGTCCTGTTTAGGTTTTTTTTTTTCAACACCTGAAATTTCCTGGAAACTCCGTGAGCCAAAGCTCAGCTGAGTGGGAAACAAACGCTCCTGGGAGCGCGGCTGCCCTGGGCAGGTCCCGGCCGGCCGGCCCAGCCCCGCGGGACATTCCTGCGCTCTGACGCCGGCTTGGGGCTGAGTTTCAGCTTCTCCGTGTTTCACCCAGAAATCAGAAAGAGCCTGACTTGAGATTCCAGGAGAAAGCAGGGAAGAGATGTGGACGGCTCTAGGCAGGCGCACAAAGCAAGGAAAAGAGGAGGTGGGAGTGGGAATGGGACACGAGAAGGGAGAGGAGAAGGGAGGAGTGAGGGGGAGAAGGAATAAGTGAAGGTAAGAGAAGGAATAATGAAGTGAGAGAAGGAGCAGGGATGGAAAAGAGCCTGGGAAGGTGGCAGAGCTCCCCCCAGCCACCCCCCAAACCAGGGTACACAAATACCCCCAGCCTGGCATCGAATTCTCCCGTTCCCAGCTCCCACAGCCCGATCCCAGCACGGGGCAGGGGAGAAGGGGAGGAAGGGCTGCAATGTCCCCTCCATGCCCACCTCCTGTCCCTGCAGTGTCCCCCACCCCCGAGGCTGCACTGTTCCTCTTCTGCGCCTACGTGGGGCTGGGCACTGTCCAGCGAGGGCCATGGACCTCCCTCAGCCCCTCTGTCCCACCCTGGCATGGCCTGGACATGTCCCCAGCCTGGCTCCTTCCCTTCCCAGAGGGACCTGTGCAGAGGGAACAGAGCAGAGCTGAAGGAAGGGGCTCTCAAAGCCCCCAACCCAAACTGGGCAGTGCCCAGTCCCAAACTGGAACCTCCAAGCCCAGCCCCCGGCAGAGCAGGAAACACCTGCCCCGCCCAGCCAAACTGAATAAAACAAACCAAACCACACGTTTCAAAAAATAAACCCTCTCCTCCTTCTGTTTCTTTAAACCTGAGCTGACCTCAGGGAGGCTCCAACAGCAGAACCAGGAGCTGCTCTGCCCTGTCCCAATATGGCCACAGCACTGGCCATTCCCTGTCCCATGTGTGGCCACAGCACTGGCCATTCCCTGTCCCACCCGTGGCCACAGCACTGGCCATTCCCTCTCCCACCCATGGCCACAGCACTGACCATTCCCTGTCCCATTGTAGCCACAGCACTGGCCATTCCCTGTCCTGTTGTGGCCACAGCACTGGCCATTCCCTGTCCCACCTGTGGCCACAGCACTGGCCATTCCCTGTCCCACCTGTGGCCACAGCACTGGCCATTCCCTGTCCCACCTGTGGCCACAGCACTGGCCATTCCCTGTCCCACCCGTGGCCACAGCACTGGCCATTCCCTGTCCCACATGTAGCCACAGCACTGGCCATTCCCAGCCCTGCATGACCAACCCGACACAGCTCCCACTCCAGGGGCAGTTCCCATTCCAGGGGCAGCTCCCTTACCTGGCTCCTGCTCACCCTCTCATTCCCTCCAGAGCTCTGTCAGTCCTGCTCTGTCTCCTCACTCAGATCCCTTGGGGCTGATTCCCACTTTATTCCTCATTAATAAACACCAATTACTTGGGGGCCTTGATAAAGAAATGATTCCACTCTGCCTGAACATATTGAGCCAATAACCCTGGGAGTTCCAGGTGCTGGCAATAACCCCCAGCAGTGTCCAGGGAAGGGTTACAGATTTCCCAGGTTTGTCCAAGGGGGTTGAAGCACCTTCAAGGCTCCCTGCAATTCTCCCTGTGCCCAGCCCCGAGCTCAGCCCCCCAAATAAACACACACAGTGACACATCCAGAGTGGAAGATCCTGGGCCCATTCCACATCCAGCCACAGCAGGATTCACCACACCAGGCTGTGAGTACACAGGGAAGTGTGCTCACCAGTGGCACAGGGGGCACACAGCAGTTCAGCTGGATGGGACCGGACCCTTCAACCCCTTCTCCACCTTCTCCCCACCTTCCTTTGTCCCTGTCCCTTTCCAGCAGGATTTCTGTGCAGACAGGAAGGCTGAAAAGCCCTGGTTTGAGGAGCAGCCCATCCCAAACTGAACCAAATACCTGGCTGAGGAGGAGCACCGAGAACATCAGGAAAGGCAGGACCTGCCTGAGTCAGCTCGGCCTCTCCCGGGGCAGGGAGGGCACAGGGGCAGGAACGAGGGGCAGGAATGAGGGACAGATGCTGAGCTGGGGACAGGTCTTACCTTCTCAAGGAGGGAGGAGCCACAGGATCCTTCCCTACAAACACCAAAAATGCCCAGGAGCAGCACCATGGGCACTGAAACCAGAGTCCCCCAGAGTGTCCCCCCTCCACGGGACTCCCCTGGGCCCTCTGCTCACCAGGTGGGCCAACAGGAGCTGCAGCCTTGAAAGGAGAGGCTGAATCCTCTTCCAACACATCCCATGTCACCTGCAAGTCAAACCCATCCTGCTGGAAGGACACAGCACTTGGAAAACCCTCATCCATCTCAGAGCAGAGTGGCTCCAGCGATCCCAGTGAAAAATAGGTTGTTGCTGCTTGTCCCAAGAATTAAAGGCACTTTTCCTCCTCAACCATCATCCTTCTGCACCTTTCTGTGGCAGAGGGATTTTGGGCCCATCTCCAGCATCTAATCATGGAATTATGGAATGGTTTGGGTGGGAAGGGACCTCAAAGCTCATCCCATTCTACCTCCTTCCACTAGTTCATGGTGCTCCAAGCCCTATCCTTGGACACTTCCAGGGATGGGGAGGATGTGGGACACAGGACACAATGCTGTGCAGGAACTGGGAATCAAAAGGCATCAAGATCCATTTGGATCCAATCACCTGGAGAGCTTCCTGGGCCACTGTGCACTGGGAGATGCTCTTGGAGCCAAACTTGTTGTTCCCATGGGCTGGACCTAGGTTTGGAAACTTCATTTCATGGAAGAAAAAGGATGAGGGAAAGAATTGATCCTTGGAAGAGAAAGGAGCAGGGATTGGTGCTCAGACAGGTGGGATGACCTGGGATCATGAAAGATCCCACAAGGATCAGAGCAGACACTGCTCCCAGGCTCTACAGCACCGAAGTGCCCTCATTCCACCTGCACCTGCTTCCCTCAGAGGGATCCCAGGGCTGTCCCGAGTGCCCTCAGCACCTCCAGCAGCCCCAAGGCCAAGGGTGACCCCTGAGCTGGTGCCCATTGGGATCCCATCTGTGTCTGCAGCCACAGAGCCATCAGAGAAGCCCACCAGGAAGGGATCATGTCACCCACCGAGCACGAGCCACAAGCTATGGCTGCTCCCTGCCAGGAATTTGGGCTTAATCATTAAAATAAGCCATCAGGATTACCAGAAGTCCTGCCAAGGACCCACTGAGTGAGTGACCGGGTGTTCACATGCATTTTCCCTGGAAAGGATGTTTTGGGAAGGTGGACAGGGGAAACCCCCCATTCCTGGCAATGTATTGCAATTCCACCTGAAGGAAAGGTCACCCCCACAGGAACAGGTCCCCTTCCCTGGGAAGTCCTTCCCAAACTACAGCTGCTCCTCAGAGCACAGATCCAACCTCACCTTCCCTCACCTCCCTTGGAAGGGAAGCTCCAGCATGGAGCAGACCCAGAGCAGCAAAGCAGCAGCTTTCCCACAAAATGGAAATTGGGATGGCCAGAGAAGACCGTCCCCCTTCCCAAGGATGCCACAAAGCAAGGCACAGATGGGAGCTCGTCTGTCCCAGGATTTGCAGGAGAAATGGAGCCAAAGCAGGAAACCACATCCAGGGTTGGTTTTTACCAAACAGGGATTTAGGGGTGGGACACCAGAACTCATCAAAATTCAGAGGAGTTTTGTACCTCCAGCTTTTATAGGGCTTTTGGGGAATGGGAACGGGGCAGTCAGAGATGGACTTGGGCACCTGAGATCTGCCTCGGGTCCAGAGGTTTTGGAACTCTCTGGTGCTGCCAGAGAAGATGAATGAATAACCTCAGCACGCCTGGACCCCACTCCCAGGGGTCTCAAAACCAGGCCTATCCTGCCTAAACCAGACCTATCTTCCCTAAAGCCAGGCCTACCATTTCTAAAACCAGATATACCCTCCCTGAATCCAGACCTATTATCCATAAACTACACCTAACATCCCTAAAACCAGACTTATCCTCTCTAAAACACCCCAGCACCAGACCCTTCCATGCTGTGCCCATGTGGAGCAGGAGCAGCTCCAGCCACACCAAGCTTGGGTTGGGATGCATTTCCCAACTCCTTCTTTAGCCAATTCAGACTCTTATGGTTTTAAACCCTCCTGAAAGAAAGAAAAGAAAGAAAAGAAAGAAAAGAAAGAAAAGAAAGGAAAGAAAGAAAAGAAAGAAAAGAAAGAAAAGAATCACTGTTTCTTCCTGAAAATTTGGGCTGGAAAGCAGCCAGAGGCTGATGCCGGCTCCGTGTGCCAAGTCCCTGTGCAGAGCTGTGCCTGGAGCAGTCCTTCCCAAGCCTGGCACCTCCAGTTCCTTTCCTCACCTTTTAAGGATGATGGAGGCAGCTGCTGGGGGCCGGAATTACCTGGGAGGGTTTGTTTTTGCTGCGAGGGCCGAGTCCTCTTCATACAAACAAGCTCCTGAAGAAAGGAGGGAACAGACAGAGGAGGGAATAAGAAGAAAAAAAAAAAACATAGGAAAAAAAAAGAAAGAAAAAAAAAGCCAACAGGTTGATCTGGATTTCCATCAAGGGTTCCACCCTCCTCCGTTTAATGAACATCGCAGAACAGGTGCTTGGAATTCATTACCAGCCCACAAGCCCAGCAGACGGGAACCGCGCCGGCCCGGCCGCGCTGTTCCTCTCTCGGAGGCAGCAGCAGCCGCAACCCTTCAGCCCTTCTCTCCCCGTGCCTTTCCCTCCCCGGAGCCCAGCCCGGCCATGACCAACCCCAGCTCTGCCTTCTCCAGCGGCTCCCTGTGCTCCGGGGAGGCGTCGGCGAGGATGAGCCGCGGCAGAGCCGCCGGGAGCCCGTCCCCGGAGCGCCGCAGCCCCGACGGCGGCGCCAGCGACGGGCACGGCTCGGTGGGCAGCGATGGCTGCGGCTCCCTGCGCTGCTCGCCCTACTCGCCGCTCCCCGTGGAGGGGAGGCTGCCGCCCCCCGTGCGCCTGGACATCGACACCGAGTTCCAGGCCGTGCGGCAGCAGGAGAAGGAGGACATCAAAGTGCTCAACAACCAGTTCGTGACCCTGATCGAGAAGGTAGGGACAGCTCCTGGCTGGAGTGGGGAGGGGCTCTGGGGACCCGCCGGGGTCTGCAGCCACCCCCGGGCAGGCTGGCACATCCGGCTAATTAGTTATTAGCCCAATTAGTTATTCCTTCCGAACTCTCTGTCTGACGAGGGTTAGGGAGCATCACTGAGGAGGCGCGGCCGGAGGCTGTGCCCGTCAGCTCGGGCAGCTCCTGGGGACCCCCAGAGCAGCCCCGGCAGAGTCCTGGGGGCACTGGGGGCAGGAGGCACAGTGGACAGGAGGCCTTGGCTCCCAGAGTGGCCAAACAGCCACGGGCAGTGACGCCGAGTATGGCGGCAGCTCCAATTCCGGCTGCTGAAAAGAGCTGGAAACTCATCCCTGGAAACTCATCCCCACCTCCACCTGGGCAGAGTGGGGGGCGGGGGAGACCCCCCAGCCACTGCCTCCGAGCTTCTGAGGAGAGGGGCCAAGAAAGTGCTGCTTTCATCTCTGCGGAGCCGGGAGAAGCAGAAGTTTCTCCAAGGGAAACAACTCCCAGAGCAGGCAGGTTCCTGCAGAGCCCTGCTCCGTAAACAGATGTAATCTCCGGGATTGCTTCACGCAGCTCTCCCTGCCAACCTCCAGCAGCCCGGGATTGATTCATTTCAACTCTCAGAGGACCTGAATTCACACTGGGAAGGAGAAAGCTGTGGGAACATCTGCAGTGGATCTCTCCAAGGGGGCAGCTGTGATCAGTCACACCTGGCAGTGTCAACAGGGCCCAGGCCTGGCTCTCGTGGATGGGCACAGCCTCCTCCTGTGAGCCTTTCCAAGATTGTGGCATTGGGAATTTGGAGAGCACCTGGTGTGGGAAACACCCACACAGTAGAGGCTGGAATTTGGACTGTCCAGGTGGAGAGGTTGGGGTTTGCTGGGCCCTCAGAGCAGGGATGGGAGTAAGGGAAAGGGACAAAATCCCACGTGCCTGAGCCAGGCCTGTTCCCTGACACCAGGGAGGGAAGAACTGAGAGTTCCAGGTTTCCCAAAAACCCAACCCAGCAACCTCCTGATCCGTGTGGATCCTGGGACAGGGGCACCCCCTGGGCCAGGGGTTCAGGGACACAAACACCCCTTGGGCCCAGGTCTCCGACTGCAGCTCCTGAGCTCCTTTGAAGGCTTCAAGAGCTGCATCAAGTGGCAACTTCAGGCACCTGCCCCAGGCCCTCATTCCAGAGGAAGGGAATGACACTTCCTTGTCAAAGAGAACCTGGCTTTATAATCAGAGATTCAGCTGTTCTCAATCCCCCGCAGGTGATTCCAGGGATAATTGACCACACAGCTACAGGAGTTTGGTGCTGGAGGTTTTCCAGCTGTTACAGATCTGCTGGTTTTTATTTTCCAGACAGATGTAAAAGAAGACAGGGAAAAGCCAAGGCCTCGAGCCCCTGTTTGAGGCCCTGTCTTTATCCCAAGCAGCCCAGAGGGGAGGGGCTTCAAGGACCAAACTTTAGTCACTTGTGTGTTCAGGCATAAAATTCCAGGGAATGAGGCCAAATCTGGATGATCCCTCTGCAAATCTCCCGCTGAAAGGCTCTGCGAGGGGGGATTTCCACTGAGGGGGACATTGCAGGAGTCACAGAATCATGGAATGGTTTGGGTCAGGAAGGACCTTTAGGATCACCCAGTTCCAAGCAGATGTTGGAAGCCAAGATGGAACCAGTTGAGCACAGGGACGGTTTGCTAACAGGAATTGAGGGATAAAAGGAGCAGCTGAGGATTAGGAAGGAGGTCAGGAATTAATTAAAGGTCAAAGATTGACATGGAACAACAGCCAACACAATCCATTCTCATCTCAGGAGGGAAGGATGAGGTCTCTAAGAGTGAGACCTGGAACATCCCAACACTCCCATCCCTTCTGCTGGAAACTCCCAAGCACTAGAATGGTTCTGCTTTGCTTGGCTGCTCTCTCTTCTGACAGGAAGGATTTGGAGAAAGATGGTGCCATATCTGGGTCAGCAGCTGGAATTCTGCCTCTTCTTTGGACCCCAGGCCATGGCTGGAGGTCTGATGGCTCCTGCTCCCAGTGCTCCCAGTGCTCTGGGCACAGCATTGGCCCTGAGTCATCCCGGAATGCAACACGGGAAACTTAGAGGCAACTCTGGCATCTCCAGCCAAAACGTGACTGGGGCTGCTCCCAGAGGTAGCAATTAGCCAATTAATTGGAGTTGGCCAAGAGCTTTGAAGATGAGAACTGTTAAACTTGGAGTGTTACTGGTGAGATTGGGAATATTGGGAAAGAGGAGCAGGTTCCTCAAAGGCAGGCGGTGGAAGGGCAGCGTTGTCCTCTCAGAGCCAGCACAGGGAGCTCACCTGGAGTCTATAATTACCTGGGATGTTCTCCAGAGCTTTGTCTGAGCTGCTCTGCAATAAACCTGATTCATTCCCTGAACCTCTCCATGCTGTAATCCCTCGCAATCCAGAGGGTTCCCTTTCTTTGTGCTCTCTGGGGTAGGAAATCTGCCCTTCCCTGACCCTGGACATCCCTGCGTGACCTGGGGTGGATCCACAGCCTTGGCTTCACCATGTTGGACTCAACACCTGGATCTGGTGATGCTGAAGGTGTCTCCAGTAGTCCATTGTCACACACAAAAGGGACAGAATGACCATTCCTATTGTCAGTGACTCCTTTATCCCAATGTCACTGTGTTTAGCCCAATGTGAACATGTTTATTTTGATGTCACCATTGAGAAATTAATTAGTGGGTAACATGTAAAACCTCTAGAAGTCCCCTAAAAGAGGGAGGTGTCCCTGCCTATGCCAAGGGATGGACCTGGGTGATCTTTAAGGTCCCTTCCAACCCAAACCATTCCATGATTCCATAACCCTCCATCCTCCGGCCTAATTTTGAAGGGATTTCTCATTTTTCCCTGGAAACCTGCTGGTTCTGAAGGTCTCCAACATCTCCTGCCCTGCCATGCTTTGATTATGGCCCTCAGTGTCACTGACACCTCTGAAACCTCTCCTGTAGGTCCAGAGCTTGGAGCAGCAGAACAAGATCCTGACAACCAGGTGGAACTTCCTGAAGGACCAGGACAATTCCCACTCTGACTCGGACATCAAGGCCATCTATGAGCAGTACGTGAGCAAAATGAACCAGGAGATGAAGGCGCTCAACTATGAGCAGGAGAACCTGGAGTCGGAGCTGGCGAAGGTCCTGAGCACCATGGACACCTTCCGGAGCAAGTAGGTGTCCCTGTCCGTGTCTGTCCATAGCCAGGGGATTCAGCTGGGGCACAGGGAACAGCGTGGGATTGATTTAACTCAGCCAGCCTGAGATGCCCAGGAAAATATTCCTAGTTTGGTGTGCACAGAAGTATGGGTTTGGGAATTTAGGATCACGTCTTCCTGGTTAATGGGAGGTGAAAGGAAAGCTGGAACAATGAAATTCCAAGGAGAACAGGGTCTGAGAGGAGCCTCTGCCAGAGAACAACTCAGGGAATGGCATGGCTGGAGTGACAGCCATGAAAATTCTCCACAAAATTAGCACAAGCCAGAACTTTGTCCCCAAAGTGATTTCTGGACCAGGCTGCTCAGTACAAAAAACAACACTCCCAGCTACATGGTGGGAATTTTGGGGTGTTCTGGGCAAGGCCAAGAGTTACATTTGATGATCCCTGTGGGTGTCTTCCAACTCAGGATATTGATCATGGCACAATGGGTTAGCAGGGATCTTTAGAATCATCCAGTGCCACCCTTGCCATGGGCAGGGACACCTTCCACTCAAAGCCCTGTCCAACACTGGACACTTCCAGGGATCCAGGGGCAGCCACAGGGAAATCCATTCCAAAGCCTCCCCACCCTCACAGGGAGGGATTCTTTCCCAATATCCCACCTATCCCTGCCCTCTGGGAAGCCATTTCCCCCTGTCCTCTGCCTCCATCCCTTGTTCCAAGTTCCTCTCCAGCTCCCCTGGTGTCCCTTAAGACACTGGAAGGGGCTCAATGTTCTTCCTGGAGCTTTTTCCTCTCCAGGCTCACACACACCCGTGCCACCCCTGCCATGGGCAGGGACACCTCTCACTATCCCAGTCTGCTCCAAGCCCCATCCAGCCTGGCCTTGGACACTTCCAGGGATCCAGGGGCAGCCACAGGGAAATCCATTCCAGGCCCTCCCCACCCTCACAGGGAGGAATTCCTTAGTAAAGAAGAAATATTCTATTCCACGACTGTGAGATCTCTTCCTTTCCCCCTTCACCCGAAGCATTTCTGCCAAACTCTGCTTTGACCAAAAGGTCAAAATTGTGCTCCAAATGGTCCTGACCAAGAACAGGGAGGCAGCCAAAGGTCTGGGAGGTGCAGCTGCCTCTTATCTCTGGGGAGCTCCTCTTATCTCTGGAGAGCTCCGAGATGTGCAGATAAGAGAGAGCAGCTGGGCCATGCCCGGTCACAGAGGAGCAGACAATGCCTCCCTCATTATGGGGCTCATTTGCATCCCACAGGAGAATCCCAAATGAGCTCCTTTTCCTCCCACTGACACCCAGCACCTTCCTGGAGCTCTGGAGGCTCCTGTGGGGATTTGGGCTGTGCAGAGACTGTCCAACCCAAAGTGGTGCCAAGGGACTCGGGGGAGGAGAAATCCCTGCTGGGATCCAAACCCACTCCTGAGGTGAGGCACAAACCATCCGTGCCCTCTCCAGGGAGGATTCTCCAGCTCCTTAAGCCCTGCTCGAGGTGGCTGCAAATTAGGGAAGGGCTGACAGCTCCTTCTAACGGAGACCCAGAAGTGAAATGCCTTAATCAGCTCAGAGCAGGTCGAAATCATGGAATCACTCAGCTTGGAAAAGCCCTTGGAGATCATCAGGTCCATCCATCAACCCCCTACCACTGTGATCACTACTGACCCCAAATCCCCAGGTGTCACATCCACACAGTTGTGGACACTCCCAGGGGTGGGGACTCCCTGGGCAGCCTGTGCCAGGGCTGGACAACCCTTTCCATGGAAATTTTTCCAAATATCCGATTTAAACCTCCTCCGATGGAACTTTTCCCTTGTTCCCTGGGAGTGGATCCTGAATCCCACCTGGCTGTCCCCTCCTGTCCAGGAGTTGTGCAGAGCCAGAAGGGCCCCCCTGAGCCTCCTCTTCTCCAGGCTCAGCCCCACCAGGTCCCTCAGAAGCTCTCCAGACTCTTCCCTGGTGCTCCAGCTCTTCCCCAGCTCCATTCCCATCCCTGGACTTGCTCCAGCCTCTCCTGGTGTTTCTAGTGAGGTACCCAAAGCCCAGGATTCCAGGGGCCTCAGCAGTGCTAAGGACAAGGAATGTTGTGAGGAATTTGACAGGAATAAGAACCAGGAGTTTGATTCTTCACCTTACACTGAAATCATCCTCCCAGAGTCCTTCAAATGGCACCCAGGTGTCTAAAAAGTCCTAAATTCCTCATGGGAGGTGCCTGCCTGCTGTTTATTTGGATAATGCAAAGGTTAGGAGCTGCCATCCCTGCAGGGAGCACCTGGCCCTCCCTGCACTCCCCTGAGGAAGCAGAATCCCAGACTGGTTTGGGTGGGAAGGAACCCTGGCATGGACAGGGACTTGTTCCACTCTCCCAGGGTGTCCCCAGCCCTTGGACACTTCAGGGATGGGGCAGCCACAGTCTGTGCTCAGATCTGCACTCAGGAATGGCTGCAGGACTTCCCAGCTCCTGACACTCCAGGGTTTTCCAACCTGATGTCTTAGGGATGAAGGTGCTGCCCAAGGGTTCTCCCCATTGGATTTCTTGTGACTTTTCCAGTGACTTGGACAATGGGATAGGACACAATTGGGATGCTTCATCCCTCAAAACTGATTCACGGGGAGAGAATTCCCAGGCCCCATCCAGTCCCAGCCCAGCCCAGGGGCATTTCTGGAGCAAATCTCCAGGCAAACCAGGCAAATCCAGAGGTTTCTTTTCCCCAGGGAATTCTGGGGGAGGAAAAACAAAGAACCAGTTGGATTTCCCACTGGAGTGATGCCCTCAGCCAGGCTGTGGCATTCTGGATGGAACATGCCATGGGCATGGGAACACCCAAGTCCTCCAGGATGGGAAATGTGCCTGGAGTAGTTCCCCCATAAGGCCCTGGATTCATCCTGAGTCAGGGAATGCTTCCCAAACCCACCTGGATGGGACTCACTGGGACACTCCCACCTTCTCCTCAAAGGATCCTGCCATGGACCAGCAATTCCAAAGGGATGGATGGATGGATGGATGGATGGATGGATGGATGGATGGATGGATGGAGAGGGGACAGGCACATCCAGGAGGCAACTAAGCCTGCCTGAGAGCTGGTTCCCTGGATTTTGCTCCATGGAAGGAGCCTGGGGCGAGCAGACGCCGTCTCAAGAGTGCTAAGTGCAGGAAGGGCTGGATTTGCCCTCCTGCAGTGCCCCGGGATTATCTCCCAGGAGATAAATGCTGGGATGTGCCTGTGGAATGCTCCAGCCCCAGCCCGGGGTGAGTCACGGTCCTGGGAGCGTGGCAGGAGCGCGTTGGGCCAGCTGGGCCAGCTCTGCTCCGCCAGGAGCACAGCTCTGCCAGAGCCCGGGTGTGGGGACAAACTGGGACAGACTGGGGCACACTGGGACAGACTGGGGCACACTGGGCCTGGGCTGAGTGTGAGGAGGAGGAAGGGGGGCTGCAGACAGGCACTAAGCTTGGCCCAGCACAGCGGGGCTGACAGCATTCCCGCCGGGCTGACATTCCAGGTGAGGAGCACAGACCAGACAGGTAAATCCCATCAGCCCTTGCTGCCTGGCCTTGGAAAAGCAGGGAAGGAGAGGGCGAGTTCAGCACCAAGGGGGACTCAGGAGGAGCCCCAGGAGTGCCCAAAGCTGTGTCTGTCACACACCCCTGCCCTCGTGGTCCCCTCAGTGAGGGAGCTGCAGCTCCAGGGAGCTGCTTTGGATAATCCCAGGTCAGCTCCTAAGCACGGCTTCCCCCCTTTCCCAACATCTGCTCCCCTTCCCCAGGCACAGCTCCCCTTTTCCACACTTTGTACACGGCAGGAAAGGCTCCCAAACACCTTCTGGGCTCCTGAGAACCTTCTGACTGGATGCACCAGACCCCAAACAGCAGCACACAGCTGCATTCCTGATGTTCCTGTCCTCAGTCTGTTGGGAGATGACATTTTACCTCATTCCCAAACGTCTCAGCTTCCCTTAGGTCCATTTGGTGATGTATCCAAGCAGCACTGAAAGTCTGAGTTCCCAGCCTGGAAATGGGGGTCACTTTGGTGCCCCTTCCATCAAGAAAGACCCTGAGGGGCTGGAGTGTGTCCAGAGCTGGGAATGGAGCTGGGGAAGGGCTGGGGAGCTCCTGAGGGACCTGGGGAGGCTCAGCCTGGAGAAAAGGAGGCTCAGGGGGACCCTGTGGCTCTGCACAACTCCCTGACAGAAGGGGGCTGCCAGGGGGGGTCAGGCTCTGCTCCCAGGGAACAACAGGACAAGGGAAATGGCCTCAAGCTCTGCCAGGGGAGGTTTAGCTGAATATTGGGAAAAATTCCTCACTGGAATGGTGTCCAGGCACTGGCACAGCTGCTCAGGGCAGGGGTGGAGCCACCAAAGCTTTGTGGCTGTGGCACTTGGGGACATGGTCAGGGGTGGCCCTGGCAGTGCTGGGGGAGCAGTTGGACTTGATGCTCTCCAAGGGCTTTTCCAACCTTAATGATTTCCTGATTCCATGGAATGTCATGTGCCTCTTAGGCTAAGAGGAGCCTGAGGGAACAGTGAAGAGCAGGGGAGCCAGGAGCTCCCTGAGAGCTCAGCCTGCTCTGATCCACCACTCCCAGTGCTCCCACAGGTGTCCAGCTGCTGGGGGAGACACCGACCCCATCCCATCATTCTGCTCTGACCAGGCACTGCTGGGCCCAAAATGGACCCTGTGGCTTTCCTGGGATTTGGGATCACCACACCCCTGTCCCAGGAGCCAACAAGGGTTGGAGCATTCCCCAATTCCTGCTCATATCCATTTGCCCCTGGACTGAGGCTTTGCTCCCTGGCCCTGCCCTGTCCCACCTGGATTTAAACACCTGCAGGGCTCGTTCTTCACAGGGACACTCAGGACTCCACCCCATCCTGGTTTGGTTTCCTTCCACTCCATGGGCAGTTTTCCATTAATTCCTTTGCCTGTGTGCAGTCACAAATCACCTGGGCTGAGTTATGACACCAGTCCAGAATTCTCAGAATTTCCACAAGCCAAAGTTTTCTCCCTTGGGAAGACTCTGACCCTGGAAGTGAAACTCTTAGGAAATGTGAGCAGAACAGAAAAGGTTTGGGGTGAAATTGAGGAGTTTGGGCAGAGCCCAATCCCCACCCCCATGTCTCATCCCTTTGTGAAGAACCTGAGGCTGCCCAGCCCCCAAATGAAATCCCAATTAAAGCTCCCTCCTCTCTCCTCTGGGATTCTTCATCCCAAAAGTGCTCCTGGTGTTCCAGGGCAGCTGGAATGTGGCAGTTTCTTCTCACTCCTGCCCACGATGCCTCAAGGAGGGGGGACAAGCAGGAAAAGCAGAAAGTTGGGATACTTTGGGGGTCTCAACAAGACAACTCTGAGTGTCCCCGAGTTTCTCTGTGGCTGATCCCATGCTTTGGGTGCTCTGCAGGTACGAGGATGAAATTCGCCTCTGCAGCGGGATGGAATTTACCTTCATGGAGCTCAAAAAGGTCAGCAGGAGGGGAAGGGGAACTTTCCCATTGGATTGGCTCTACCCAGCCCTGCACAGGCAGAAAAGGGCCTGGAGGTGATCCAGGCTCAGCTGGTTTGGGATAACAAGCTGATAACAAGGTCTGGACGAGGACAGGGAGGGGACGAGTCCCAATTCCACAGGAGGGTGAGTCTGGAGTGGCTCCTGAAAATCCCCTGGCAGCACTTGGGGATCAGAGCATCCCCATCCCTGCACTCTGGGATTTCCTGGTCAGACCATCCCCATCCCTGCATCCTGGGATTTCCTGGTCAGACTGTCCCCATCCCTGCATCCTGGGATTTCCTGGTCAGACCGTCCCCATCCCTGCATCCTGGGATTTCCTGGTCAGACCACCCCCATCCCTGCATCCTGGGATTTCCCTGGCCTGAGGGGTCCAAACCCTTCCCCAGCTGCCCCCTCCTCCCTGTGTTCCCTCTGGGTGCCATTAGGGTTGGGAAAGGCTGGAAGTGATAAAGGATTTCCTTTGTTTTCTGTGGAGGGGCCATGCCCTGGGCAAACCCAGGCAAAGCTCCCACTCCAGCAGGAGCCAGTGGGAATCAGCTGGAATTGGGATTTTATATCAAACCCCCCCCCCCCATTTGGGGGCAGGATAAGAGTCTTGGAGAGAGGGAATGTTCCCCACAAATACCTGTCCTGGCTAATTCCATGTTTTCCCTGGCAAACTCCCCAGCTAGGAGAGGCATTCCTGGACACTTCCATGGATGGCTCCCAAGTTTTCAATAAGTGGAGCCTTTTGTGGGGAACAAAAGTTGGGAGGGGATGGCCCAGCCCTGCCTGGCCCAGCGGATCCTTCCACCACCAAGTCCCACAAAACAAAGGGAAAAGGTTCTCAAAGGAGCCTCCCCAGCTGGAGAGCAGCTCCAAACATCCCTGTTAATAAACTTGGGAATGGCTTGGGTGGGAAGGAGCTCATCCCATGGGCAGAGACTCCTTCTGCCTCCCCGTCCAGGGTGCTCCAAGCCCTGTCCTGGAATTCTGCCAGGGATGGAGCAAGCAGGGCACTCCCTGGGGATGAGGAGCAGTGGGAATGACTGGCTGTAAATCCAGGTATGAACTGATGAATCCCTTTCCATCCCTGCAGGATTTGGATGTGAGCACCTTGCACCGCACGGAGCTGGAGGTGAAGCTCAAAGGGCTCCAGGAGCTGCTGGAGCTGAAGAAAACCATCTACGAGCAGGTGGGAACACACCTGGAGAGGGCTGGTACGCTGTGAAAAACTTGGCATTTTGGGGACAGATCCTGGATTTCCACCCATGTGGGAGCTTGGCCAGGGTGTCACAGCCACTCCAGTGCTCACGCAGGACCTGAGGAGTTGATCCCTCCCCTAAAAACAACATTGTAATGGGGCCAGAGGATTCCTTCTGTCCCAGAGCCTCTGTGGGGGCCTGGGGTGCCCCCGGATCAGCCGAGAATTCCAGCCTCATCCCAAACTGGCTGTTGGGGCTCAGCTCCTGCCCCCAGGGATGGGGTTCACCCCAGACCTCGGCCCAGGTGAGCCAAATGTTCAGACTCCAGGAAGAACCCAAAAAGCAGAACACCTGGAGAACCTGGGTGCTCTGAAACACAGTCCAGCCTCCTCCTTTCCCAGGAAAATGAGGGGTCTCCAGCCAGGAATGACTGCAGCCAGGGGGAAGGGCCTCCATCAGAACACTGACTCAGGCCTGGAAAATGTCACCCAGCAGGATCAGCAGTGTGGGAACACTCAGGATTTATCTAAATTCCAGCAATCCAAACAATTACAATGCCTGGTGGAGGAATATGAACATTCCATGTGGGAAACTGAGGCACGGAGAGGCTGGAGCTGCCTCCCAGCACAGCTGCCCAGGAAGCTTGATCTGCTCTACCATGAGATTATTCCTCATGCAGGGCAATTTTAGCCCAGTTTTTATGGAAATCAGGCCCTGCTCCAGGGTCTCCACCTGATTTTCCATGGGTCCCACAAAAAGCTGTGGTTTTTAACCCCCAATTAATGTAAAAATCTCATCCTCAACCTCTCCTGTCTCACCTTCTCTGTAGATTCGATGACATCAGGTTCAGGCACATTTCCAGGGGGAGGGAAAATGAGGTAAACTTTACTTGTTGGGATGGATCAGGAGAAAATAATTTATTAATTCTCATTAATAAATGACTAGTTTGGGGGTTTTATTCACCAAGTGATCTGATATTCCAAATAAACACAAATTTTCTCACCTGCACCAAGATTAACAAAGAAACTCACAGATTAAACAGCAGGGGGATAAAATCTCCCAATAATGCTGTTTTTTGGGGTATGTCTGTGTTATCCCTCAGCCACAGAGCCCTTTCTGAGCCCAGTCAGGGAGGGGAAGGGATCAAGGAACACAATTCCTGCTCCAAAGGGACCTGAGCACAAAGGGAAGAACAAAGGAAGGGGAGGAGGAGAAGGAATTCCTGGTGCAAAGCAGGAGCTGCGCCTGAGATAAGGGAGCAGCAAGCCTAGATCCAAATCTGGATCCAGGGGCCCTTCCAGGCTCAGGGAGGGGAATTTGCAGCTGTGACTTATCCAGAGCAGATATGCTGGCAGTGGTCTCGGGGTGCTCCTGCCTCCCTCCACATTGACATTCCCAGGACAGAGGAGTGGAGCAGCTCTGCCAGCCTGGATGTGTACAGGGAATGCTCCTGGTTCCCTGAGGAACCCTAAGTCAGGCTCTGGCATCACAAAGAGCAGCCCCAGCCTTGCTGGATCCCACAGCAGAGTTTGGAAAGGACACTTTCCAGCCTCCCCAGGCTGTGGAGTGATCCACACTGCCTTTGTTTTCCCAAAACTCTCCAATTCAGCATGGATATCAGTGGATATTGGTCCATGATCATTGGCTCCAGCTCTGCTCCTGGGGAACGACTGACTGGACAAGAGGAAATGCCAGGGGAGGTTTAGGTTGGATATTAGGGAAAATTCCTTCCTGGAAAGGGTTGTCCAGCCCTGGCATAGCTGCCCAGGGCCGGAGTGAAGTCCCCATCCCTGGAAGTGCCCAAGGAATGTGTGGATGTGGCACTTGGGGACACGCTCCATAGTGGTCTTGGCAGTGCTGAGGAACAGTTGCAATCTGGTGATCCTACAGGTCTTTAACAGCCTTAAGGATCCCAGGATTCTCCCTGCTCCTGGACTAGTCCAAAGGCACTGTTTTGTCAGATTTTACCAGTTTGTATCCAAAGATCCCAAACCCAACTTAACCTGAGTCTGTATTTTGTGGAGCAAATAATACCAGATCCCCAACTCCAGAGAGTGAAAACTTGGGAATTGTCCCCCTCCCCAAATGGAAGCTGTTCTGCCAAGCACAGCCCACCTGGAGCTCTCTGACTACTGGGAATCTTGGATATAACCAGATCCTGGGAAGAAGTTCTTCCCTGTGAGGGTGGGAAGGCTCTGGAATGGATTTCCCAGAGCAGCTGTGGCTGCCCCTGGATCCCTGGCAGTGTCCCAGGCCAGGCTGGACAGGGCTTGGAGCAGCCTGGGACAGTGGGAGGTGTCCCTGCCATGGCAGGGGTGGGATGGAATGAGCTTTGAGGTTCCTTCCCACCCAAATCATTCCATGAATTTCCAGCTCCATGTTCTCTTCCCTGTTGTCTCCTGGCTCTGCAGGAACTGGAGGAGCTGCTGACAGAAATCAAGGACATTTCCGTGGTGCTGGGAATCGACAGCTGCTCCCGGCCGGACCTGGGCAGGATTGTGGAGGACGTCAGGGCCCAGTACGAGGCTCTGGCCCTGCGGAGCTGGGAAGAGGCTGAGGCCCTCACCCGGAGGAAGGTACCAGATCCCTGCTCCGTGCTGGGAGAGGCAGGGGAAGGACAGGAGGGATTGGCCTGGAAACTGCTGGATCACCAAGAGTGGGAGGGATGGGCTGGGAATGGAGTGAGGGACAAGGCACTGTCCCGTGATCAGCTCTGGACAGTAAATCTGGAGTTTTGTTACTCTGGGCTTTCCACACTGGAGGAACCCAGGACATCTCCCAGTGGAGATGGAAATGTCCTTCCAGCTCTCCAAAGAGAGAGCAGGAAAGTGACTGATCCCAGGAGTCAGGTGAGCCCGGCACAGCCACAGCCAGACAGGATGGGAATGAGCCCCAAATCTTTCCCCAAGTAATCCAGGTGATGCCAGGGCACCCGTCCCTCTCTCCACAGCTCACCGACAGCAGCTCCCAGCCCGGCTCCTTCGGGGGGCACCTCCTCGACAGCCGGCGGGAAATCGCGGATCTGAACATCCGCATCCAGAAACTGCGGTCCTGCATCGTGTCCCAGAAGAGCCAGGTGTGTGCTGGGTGGGATAACAGGACAGGTGTGTGATG
>VYZP01040709.1:0-23205 GCA_013400635.1 Hypocryptadius cinnamomeus
GCAGAATGAAAGCAGAAGGCATGCAACAGACTGAAAACCCAAGGCTGACAAAAATGGCATAGATTTCTTGTCACATTTTCATTAAGTTACTCTCTAAAAAGCTCGCCATGTCTGTATAACCAAGAAAGTCACTAGCCATTTTTTTAGTGCAGGAATGAAAATTAATGTTCTTTCCAAAAATCCACCTGTTGTCATCAATCCATCTGCCTAACTTGGAGATATCTAAATTATCTCCATGTGAGAACCAGCGAAAGTAAAATATAAAATGCAGAAATAAAACCACTGTTTTATGCATGTATGTATGTTTTAAGTATGAACATTTTTGGATGTGGAGACAGATGACAACAGGGACTCTTGAAAGATACAGGCAACACTGACGGACTGACCCTCAGTGAGGGTCTTTGAGGTTCCACAAAAGGTGTTTGACTATTTGTCCAAATTAGAAAAAACAAATGTATCTTCTGGTAGCAGAGAAGAAAATATAAGCGTTAAAAAGCAGAGATACCAGGCCATAAAAACTATGTCTGCACCACTCTGAGGGAGGAGACTCAAGAGAAAAGGGAAGATGGGTGTGGTCCCAGATGCGCCATGTGTTTATATGGCTGCCATGCAGACAACCTGCACACTGTCTGAAGGCCAGCAGTGAGGAGAGTCATGCAAGCACTCAGGCCTGGATGTAAAGGATACATTAGATGCTTTCAGCTACATTTGAGACTACAGCTCTGGATTTGCTGTCTGAACAGATAATGTGGTCCTTACAGAAGTTTCAGGATGGTCCCTAATATGTAGCAATTTAATTGAACTGAATTAAGCCAAGTCGGCTCACTACAGTTTGAACAGACATGTTAGAATTTACATGAATGGATAATCAAAAATCACGACTTGTTAACAGAACTGCTTTGGAAATGTAATACATATCTGACAAGACAACCAGCCACAAAGACTTCATGGATGATATTTCTGCAACCACAAAACATGTCCTGCTTGGATTTGGATGTGGGACACCACTTGAGAAACCAAACGGAATGTTAGAAATTTTGTTCTTCCAGCAGTCGGACAATGCAATCCAGGAAAGTTTTGTAAAGCCAGAAAAGAGACAAGGGTTTACTTAACTGTGAAAATTAAAACAGGACAGGCGTTTTAAGCTTTGGCTTGACATTTCAATTCAACACTCTGTACTATTTTATTTTGACTTAGAGATGATTTTTTGTGTTGAAAAGGGTTTCATGTGTCATCACAAATCTTCGTTGATGACAAAATATTTTGAGGAATAAGACCACTGTTGGGATCCAAACCAACTTATGAAACCACACTGACAAACAGATGTGCATATGTCAAAGATTTATATTAGGAACAGCGGTTTAGAAAGCTTTCTTCTCAGCCAAGCTGAGCACAAAAATGTATTACAAAAAAAAGAAGCCCATCTCCAGAAGGAAAGATGCGTCCAGTTTAGAGACATTACTCATCCTGAGGCTCCACTGGAGTCCTGTATAAATGCAACAGCTACTGCTTGGATTTCCTCAAGAGCTGTTTTTGATGTCCATTCTGGCTAGACCTGACATAGGAAATTGATTTTTGGCAAGACACTTGTTATAACCACAGCTATTCACCCAAGCCAAGCCAAATGTTAATTTTTCCAATCCAACAAATCATTTTTTAATTTTGAAATAACAGAAGGAAAATTCATCTTATGAAACTGACAGAGGTGAGGAGAAATATTGACTCTTGATTTCCTCATTTGTTTAGACCACACAAATACAAATGTATTCTACAGCTGTTTAATCATGGCTTTCTGTATTTCATATTTCCATCTTAACATAATCAATTTCACAAAATTATATCTAATTAAATTTATTAATTTAATCCAAAATAGAAATTGTAGATACTAATGGATAGATCATTGATAATAGTCCACAAATCATGGTAGGTTTGTGCCTTTAGTAAAGATGTTAGCCATCAGGAGAGAAGAGGCAAAGTGGGTGGAGATAGAGGACAACGCCGTTCAGGTCCTCTCTGTAGCTAAAATTCTGAGGAGAGTATGTCATTAATTTTTTTCCTGGGAAGTAACAGAAATGTGCTTATGCAAGTCATCCCACAAGTGACTTGTCACTTGTCACAACCCACTTCTTTCAAGAAGACTGCATAATTTAATATTGATGCTTTTACCATCAATAATATTTTTTTTTTGCTGCTGCTTATAAATTATTCCTATAAAAGTCCTGAATAAATAAAAAGGGGTGAAATTAAAAGCACTTTGCACCACTCACTGAATAACACTTTGAAGTGGTGACTTCTAAAATCTGGTTTCTTAATCTGAACGAAACTATGGACTGCTTTTAGGACTTCATGAAGGATAACTATAAGGAGAAAATTCAGACATAGGATGTGTCCAGTGATGGCAGGTAAAGCTGCTCAACACCTTTTCTTCCTTTTTCACTCCTCCCCAGACTTGCCATGGAAATCTCCTTCACTCATAAAAAAGATTTTTGAGAGGTCTGTAGAGGTCTGCAAATTTACCACTGCCACCCAGAAGGCTTTCTCTCAAGAACAATTTATATTTTTGAAGCTTCAAATTTTTCCCTTGGATCAACTAAAATGTTCTTGTAAACATCAGTGAAGATCTGATTGCAGTAAAGCAAGCTGCAAGAAGAGCATCTACTTTCTGGCTTGTTTGTCTGTTTATTGGTTTGGGTTTTTTTCCTTTGTTCCATGTGGTCATCCTCCAGATGTGGCTACCAGCAATTTTACACTAGATAAGAGAATTATCTCTGCTTCCAGCTCCAGAACATCCCATTAAAGGGAGCAATGAAAAATCAGTGGGCTTCAGCTTGAACAGGTCAGGGACTTTTCTGGATCTTGAAATATAAAGCAATAAGGATATTAAGACACAGCAGTCCTTTGCTACCAAAAATAAAGTGGTTTGATTTTTTAGGCAGAACAGAAATACCAGCAAAACAAAACAAGCCATGTAAGTGATTCTCCATGCACATTTGGATGTCTATGTGCAATCCCCTGAATTGCAAACCTCAGACAGTGACAGGAAAGTTCCTCCTGCCTGCAGGGACAGATGTGTTGGTGGCAGCACTGGATGAAGAGGAAGCCAAGCAGCCTGGGCCCCTGATCAAGCGTTGTGGCTTGCCAAATCTATAGAGTGACTGAAGGTGCTCAGAACAAGCTTACATACAGAATGAAGGATAGTTAACTACTTGCATTGTTTCTAGATGAGTCTGAAGAAGTAAGCTTATTTCGAGCCTAATTGTGTACTAAAGGAACACATTTGAAATGGGGTAGCTAGAAAATTTTTTGGTTCTGACATGCCTTGATGGCCTACTCAAAAGTGATACACATTTTATAGAATACTAGTTGTTGACAGCTTTGTACAAGAAAAATGAGTAAGTGATTGTACATACAGAACTAATAGATTTTCAACTGTTTTCCTGCAGAGCTAGAATGCTTACATGCTTTGCAGTCAAGACTTTGGGTTGGTTGTCTGTTGCAGGACCAGGAGGTGGACTCAATGATCCTGTGGACCCCTCCCAATAAGGATATTCTATGATTCTATGGTTCCATATCATAAGAGATCAGTAACAGGAAGTTCAGATGTCCCATTGTATAGAAAAGTACTAGTTTCAAAAATTGACTTCTTTTCCTGACCTCCTCTATAAATCCATAAGCTACCCAGACAATAGAGCCAAAATGTTTCTATTTTTGCTTGATTTAAATAACTCCTATATGAGTGTTGATCTGCTGGAGGGCAGGAAGGCTCTACAGAGGGATCTGGATGGATCGATGGACCAAGGCCAATCGCATGAGGGTGACGAGGCCAAGTGCCTGTTCCAGTCTCTGGGTGACAACAGCCTCCTGCAGCATTACAGGTTTGAGGCAGAGTTCCTGGAAAGCTGCCCAGCAGAAAAGGACATGGACTGCTGGTTGACAGTGAGCTGAACATGAGCCAGCTTGTGCCCAGGTGACCAAGAAGGCCAACAGCATCCTGGCTTGGATTGGCAATAGTGTGGCCAGCAGGACCAGGGCAGAGATTGTCCCTCTGTACTCAGCATTGGTGAAGCCACATCTCAAATCCTGTGTGCAGTTTGGGGTCCCTCACTACGTGACAGGCATGGAGGCACTGGGGTGTGTTCAGGAGCTGGTGGAGGATCTGGAGCACAAGTCCTGTGAGGAGCAACAGAGGTAACTAAGGTTGTTTAGCATGGAGAAAAGAAGGGTCAGGGGAGACATTTACTACCAGAAAGGAGGTTGTAACAAGATGGGGCTCAGTCTGTTTTCCCAAATAACAAGTGATAAAACAAGAGGAAATGGCCTCGAGTTGCACCAGAGGAGGTTTAGACTGGATATTAGGAAAAATTTCTTCACTTAAAGTGTTGGCAAGCATTGGAACAGGCTGCCCAGGGAAGTGGTTGAGTCACCAGTCCTGAAGGTATTTAAAAGAGGTGTAGACGTGATGCTTAATGGGGGACTTGGCAGTGCTAAGTTAATAGCTGAACTTAATGGAATTAAAGGTATTTTCCAAACTAAATGATCCCATGACTTCTGTCCCAGATCACAGCTTGGATGAGGACTCAACAACCAGGTGTCAGTTTGTCTTCTGTTCAGAGCTGGATGTGACAACACCACTGCCCCAATCCCTACCCAATATTCATGGAAAATACGGCACACAGGATTTACTATGTACACTCAATGCAGAAAACACAGTCTGCACATATGGTTTAGTGTACTCTGCAGTACTCTGAGTCTCCTATGAGCTTCTTTATCCACACTTACTCTGCTTTTAAGTTAATGAAGTTGTCACCCCATGTATTTAATTAGGCTTTGCTGCAGAAGACTGGGACAGTAAAAGTGGATGTGGATTCCAAAGTCAGATCATGGAAGAAAAATCTACCAGGGTCCATTACATTTAAGAACTAAACTTTTCACTTATGAAACTGTTGAAACTCAAATTATTGGCTGTGGAGAGAGTTTTCTGAGGAATATTACCCTCTTCTTGCTCTTTAAATACACTCTTCTAGATATTTGCTTTTAGCAACTTAGACAGGGCTGGATTGAACAGACCCTATGACTCAATATAATTTTTATTCTAATTAATTGTCTTCTTAATTAAAAATATTCTTAATTTTTGATGTGCTTAAAAGGCAATACAGAGGGTAGAATATGTTATCCTATTCCAAATACTTTATTCTTCTTGAATTTACATTTAAAAAGCTATAATGAATGAAAATGAGCACCATGACTGCTTGGAAAGGGCAAGCAACACCATCTTGGTTGGATAAAATTATTCAGCACAGCAAGAGAACCAAAAGAAGAACTAAAGTAATGGGGTTTTTTTTATTACACAGCCTGCTCTACTCCAGTTTTGCTGATCATGATAGCATTATAGAGACACAACACAAAGAGAGACACATCACAAAGCCTAAGTGCCTGCTAATCTTCACCTCTGCTGAAAGGCAAAGTTCTCCTAAGAAAGGTCTTTCTAATCATATTTCCTTTTATTTCAGGCATGATCTCTGTTTCTGCCTGAAACCGCCCAAGCACTGACATCTTGCTCATCTAAAGAACACAGAGAAAGAAATGGATGCCAGTGCAGTATTTCATTAGGCTGCCTTAAGAATGCCTCCCACATTTTGACATTTCGTGTAACAAATGTATCAGGTGACATTTTGACCTACAAACTGTAACTCTTGCCACTCACTCCGAACTGAGTTGTGATACCAAACTTTGAGGTGGCTGAAATCAATTAAGATTAACTGCACCCTAAACAAGGTTTATGATAATTTATCTACATCTCAAATGCTACACAGAGATAAGTAAAAAGACACTAGCTACGTATCTTGAATAAGTTATTATTTTGAGGTAAAGAATGGCAGAACATGCCCCCTTCAATCTTTCTATCACCCTTAAACCACAGAGATTTATGTAAAATCATGTAAAGGACTATCTTATGTATGTTGGACACAATCTTATTCTGCTCACTTTAGTTGGATCTGCTCCAGACAGATGGAAACTATATGTTTTCTTTTAATGTAGGATAAAACCAAAAAGTAAGTTATTTACATATTCTTGAAGTGAAACATCCCTTTGAATAGTTCTGTACTTCTTCCCTGGAAATCATCTATCAAGTGACTACTTCTATTTGCAGGGAATTGCAGCCATCATCTATCTTCACCTACATCTTAGTTTGGCACCAGATGAACCTCAACTTGTTAAACCTTTCAGATGTTTTTGATAAAAACAATCTGTTGTTGCATTAAAGGCATCGTAAGGTGTGTTTGGACCTGACTTCCAACATTTCTACTTATGCTGAGGATGTAGGCTTTGCTCCCCATTATAGTACAACAGATGTATTTGTTCCAAAATAATAAATTATAAAAATAATAAACTATCCATCCAGGTCCTTTCCTTTCTGTCATTATATAATTTTAATAATACAAAGAGGTTTCAAAACACAAATAACAGTCTTTTGAGACTACATAAATCTCTGCAGCATTTGCTTTGTAAGTCCTGTCTCTATTCAGGATGAGTCCTTCACAGGACACCACTGTGAAGCTTTTATTTTTGAAGTCGTACAATAAACCATACCTGTATCCTTCCTACTGCCCCCTGGAATTCTCTGTTAGATAAGCAAGTTGAGCACTTAATTTGTCTTTCCACAATATGATGAATAACAACCCTGAATATAATGGTTACACCTTTAAAGGTCTGTTAGTTGGTCTGGTTGTTCCTTTCTGCTTGTCTGGAATGCAAGAGCCTGATGTTTTTTACCATAAAGTAATGTCAGACATTTTTTAAAGGCACTTTTTTCACTCACAGGAGTGTTCAGTATTTGAAAAACTGATTATAGGCATCTGTTTGAGGGGGGAGGTTTATCCACATTCTACTACAAGTCTGGAATCTGATGAACTCACTGAACCTGGTGATCTTCCCCCAAATACAGCAATAAATATATCTGCTGTATCCATGCCTCACCAGTCCTCCACAGACCTGGAGTCACTCAGCTTTCAACTTACTCTTTCATTTTCTGCCAATAGCAGCCAAATAGTGCAGCCCTTATTTTATACTGGGTCTCTATGTCAAGTGTCCACAGAAGCAGAATGCACAGCAGTAAAAGATCAAGATTATATCCTAGAATGATCATGTCTATTGAATCTAAAAATCATTGTAAGAACCATGTCATGTCACCTGTCTCAGATCCAGAATTAGCCCAGCAGTGATCGATGTGGTCACTTGTAATTTTATCAATTTAAAATCTAGATTCATTATAGGTCCACCAATTTAAATAGATGGAAAATTGAATATTATATCCAGATACCCAGTATTCCATGAGGGGGAACAAAGAACAAAGCGATGCTGTCTTTTGAAAGAGGAAAAGCACCCATCCCAATATCGCCAGCACTCGGAGCCTGAGTGCTGGTGAAGTAAGGTGTGGCAGCTACCCTGCCTGGTGTTCAGAAGGCTGCCTAAGTACCTTCCATAGGAAATTTATTCCCTAGAGAAAATAAGGAATAATTTCACCAACAACTGAACTGCTGTGACTGCAGTCTGCAAGCCTCGTGTGCCTTTCACAACCTGCCCTGAATACTCTTAATGACGTGACGCCAGAGTTCTCTTTGACTCTGGATAACTCTGGGCAGTGATTTTCCCCCTGCTGCCCCAAAAGCTGTCTCACGGGCTGTGTGCCCCAGGCTGAGAGCCCTCACTGCCTCCACCAGCAGTTCCCTAGGGCAGCCACACTCCTCCGTCTGCTCTGCTGCAGCCCAGCCAAAGCAAAGAGCGGGCTGGAGCGTTCAAGTATAATGAAGTGCTGTGCTGGTGTTATCTCTTCCCAATCTCTTCCGTCTTGCTCTGGTGGGCTTCCCTCTCAGAGTGAAACACAAGGAGGAGACTAACACAGTATTTCCTCTTGCCTGATGTTTGCTTGTTATTCCAGCTAATTTGCTGCAAGAGAAGAAATAAACTGGGCTTGAAACAGCACCGTTAATTCTGATCCTTTTTGACCAATTGCATATCTCCTGGCACCGTTAAAAAATTAAAATTAATGAAAAAACTTTTTTTCTTTTTTTTTTTTTAATTAAAGAAANCGGCTGATTGACAAAGTGAGTAGAATCCGTGTTCTCACACCAACGGGTATCTATTACATGAGAACTTTCTTCTGGCGCCAGGAGGTATTTAGAGAGTTTGCCTGGCTATTCCACAGGGGAAATCCTGCTGAAAGTTGGGGATACCTGAGCAAAATTCACTGCTGGTCAAAATCCGGGCAAAGCAGCAATCACACTCGATAATGTCTCGTTACGGTTATTGCACTAGAAATGCCGGGGAGCAGAAGCAGCTAACAGGGAGCAGTTTCTTTCCTCGGGGAAGATGTGCTCATCTCGTGCTGCGGGAGGGATCCCCTTTGGATCAATTAGCGGCTCGAATGACAAACGTGGGGGGGGTTTTTTGTTTGTTTGTTTGGTGGGGTTTGGGTTCGTTGGTCGGGTTGGGGGTTTTGACGGTGGAAGAGTTGTTTCTTTGGGTTTTTTATTTCAAATTTAAAAGCATGTCCCCGCTTATGCTTAGGGTTGCTGAGCGAGAAGCATGAACCCTCACCACAGCCCAGGCGGTAAAACCAGCCCCGCAGCCGCGGACGCAGGACACCAGTGCCTCGCTTCATTCACTCCTGTCGCCCAGCAACCCCCTCCGGCCGGGTTTTCCTCCTGGAGCCGAGGCTTTCCTCCGCCGGGCCGGCGATCGGCCGAGCAGAGACTCCCCCGACGGCAAAGGAGAGCGCTGCCCGTCCCGCACCCGGAGGCCTCCCCGTCGGCTCTCGGGAAGAGAAACGGGACGGTCCCAGCTAGCAGGGAACGAGGAGGGGTCTAACCTCGTTTTGTAGTCCCTTCACTAAGTGAATCATCGAGCGTGTCCTTGATGGCAAGGTTTGCTCTCGGTAGGCAAAATAAATTCTAATAAATACTTTATTTGTTTTCCTTCCAGGGGTTCATTTATCATCTCCTGTTTGTTTTATTTGACGTGGCATGACCCACAAAGTACTCTTTGATTTTGTTATATAGTGGAAAGCCACTTTTTAGGGAAGTCCATCCTGCTCCTATGTCACACACATGCACTTATTTCCAGTAACTGCTTAGTTTCTGCCTTCTCCCGTGATGATTTCGGGATCCCCTGGGCTAGCTCACATGGAGTATCCCCAGAGAGGCGGCTGACAGGGTTCCAGGACATGGGCACCACGGCGCTGTCACCTTAGTAAAACGAAAAAAATGCAAGGGAATTTTTTAATGGTGCCTCGAGCCGTGCTAGTCCTCTGGCTAAGGACAGGGTACCCGGGGCACTGACTGCAGCAAAGATCGTTCCAGGTGCAGGCGTTTTAAGTGGAAGCAAGGTTGTTGGGGGAATGAGGGACTTTTCCCAGACTTTTGAGGGACTTTTCCCTTCATTCGGTGCCTTTACCGGGCAATCTGAGCCAAGCACAGTCGTCTTTGCTCTAAGTGGCATTAAGCCAAGGTTATAATTCATCCACCTGCTTTTCCTACTAGACCAACCATCTCCATCATCCATCACTTCGTGGCAGAAGCCTTGCACGCCCTCCACACAGCCTGGATGCGTGTTACAAATGCTTGTGAAGAGATGAAGGCGATCACATTTGTCAGCCGCTGTCCTCTTCTCCTCCGTACATCCCGCCTTTCTCATCACCGCGGGAAAAATGAATTAAAAAGCCCTTGTTACATTTAGGTCTTTCTGAGAAAGCGTAGCACACTTCAGGTGGGGCGAGCTCGATAACTCTGCTGAGCTCGAGGAAAGGACAAATGCCAAAGAAAAGCCGTATTTAAAGCACTTTGTCGAGAACACATAATCTGCCTCCTCCACCCTGCTCTGTCGCTGCCAACACCCCAGAGGATGAGGGTGAAAGACACGGGGCTTTTAGCAGTTCGCCCTCCCATTCTCGGAGATAACCCGCGTTTTACAGACTTGGCCTCCGGTCACTTTTTCTCTTTTGTTTTTTTGCTATAATTTATTCTGAAACTTAAGGAAGGAAATGAGAGGATTATACCCCCTGTGCCTCATCCCAGGCACTCGCCGGGTTGTTAGGGCCGTGCTTTTGTCGCGGGGCGGCGGCTCCCGGGCACAGGCGCCTCCCGGCCTGTCCCGGGGGTGTTCTCCGCCCTCACCGGTCCTCAGCTGCCGCACGAAACACCCTCACTTGCTGCAAAAAACCAAGAAGAGATCTGGTTTTCGTGGACTCCTCTTTGCTTGGTTGCATTTATTTACCTAAACGCCTGGTGGAAAAGTGGGAGGAAAAAAGCCCACTCCGCCGCAGTGAGACTCCCCAGTTCAGGGATCTCTCCTCAGTGGAGAACAGCTGATTTTTATGTCCTCAGGGCCAGAAACGGTGACAGAGGCAAAGCTCCCTGGGGGAGGGAGTCTTTGCAGCTTCTTCCCATGTCGGAGCTGTTCTAGCTGCTGCTGCTATCCCTTTACACACGCACACCCCACTTTGCAAACCCAGACTGCCCCTGCACCTCGCCCAGTGTGCAGGGATAGACCGTGAAACAGGGAAGGATGCTGGCCTCGGAGTTCGGGTACAGTTCGTGGTTTTTATCTTTTAACGGAGAAAGGGGAAAGGGACTGCACCTGATAACGGTAAAGCATAAAATGCTGGCTTGATATACGAGGGGCTTACCCTACTCACCTCACAGAGATCATAAAGGATCAAAATCTTGACAAATGGAAGCATGATGAAATGCCCTGGCCCCATCAAAGACTTTATCCTGAAAATGATATCTTTGTCAGGGTCAGAGAAATTAGCGGTTTGATAGATAAGTCAGGTCTGCTAAGCTACATTGGGTGTAAATCCGAAGTAAGCCCTGACTTCAGATTTACTCCACTGCATTTCCTTTACTAACAAAGAAGTAGGCAAAGACGATCTGAGAATTTGGCTCATCTTCCTGCCCCTAGTCCTTTCATTAAATGAGTCAAGGTGTCCGTTATGTGTCGCCTTTAATCCACTGATGCAAAGATAGGCAGGAAAGGGGAGGCTTGCCATTGTGGCTTTTAAGACTGGGTACCATTTTCTTCTCTGCTTAAAGAAATTCAGTACTTTCTTCCATTAATCTTTAGCAGGGAAAGTGTTCAGCCCGCACCTGTAAAAACAACCCAGATGGGGGGAAAAAGTAAATCTATATCTCTTCCCCTGCAGTATCTTTATGTACTTATATATATATATATATATATATGGATAATGCAGTCTAATTGGGGAGGAAGGGCAACCCCCAAGTCCAGCGTGCTGCTCTTTCACTGAGCAGCATGTGGGACCCAGCCTGAGCATCTATCGTGGTGTCAAACCAAGTTCAAGAGATCCAGTTGCAAGATCAGCTGCCTGTATAGGTGGTTCGAGAAATGTCAAGTTTCACATGGAAAGGCTGCCATTAAACTCGGCTCTGATGTGGTTCTAGCCCCAGAGGGTGAAGTCGGGGTTTGTGCAGAGTTAAGTGGCCTCAGCGAGCCCGCAGGGCTGGCGGGGAGGGGAACAGAGCTCTGGGCCCAAAGGCGGTCGGCGGTGCCAGGAAAGTTGCGTGGCAGCAGCCGGGAGGGTTCCGCTCGGGCAGGAGAGAAATGGAAGGCAAAAACCGTGAAGAGAAACTGCAGGACAAGATCTTTCCACCTGTTGTAGTCATTAGGTTATTTTCTGAGAACTGCATTTTTATTCTGGTTAATCATATCCAAGTTGTGAAAGCCAGCAAGGAACTAAACGCTAGTTCTTCATGTGAAAACATGGAGAGGTTTTGGGGAAGGTGCGAGGGATACAAGTTGATGGCTGATTTTTTAACATTTCTTTTTTATTATTTATACCTCTGTTGAACTTGTCAGCTCTTCCACTGGATGTGGGGTCCTCCATTCACCCGTGGACTCTATAATAAAAATTGAACTACAGAATTTGTTTGAAAAACCTGCAAGCAGCTCGAAAAGCTGTCTCATTTAATTCGCTATGTGACAGGGAGGCGTATACAGCCAATTTAATGGGTTTTAATTAATTGCTTTGAGGAAGGAGAAACCCTCGGACAAGTGTCTGGAGTTTCACCCAAAACCAGGGACGCTACCAAACCACAGTACGCACGTTCCCAGCTACTTTTTGCGTTGCTCCCCACACACCGCACACCCAGCCCCCAGTGCCGCGGCTCCTGCTGCCTCCGCCCGCCCCGGCGGGGGCAGCGGGACGGCACAGCCGCTTCCCGAAGCTGGGCAGGCAGAGGAAGAGCCCAACGGGCTGGGGCCCCGTCCTGCCGCACCACTCGGCTGCACCGGGGTTCATACGTTGGGAAAATCCCACGCCCTCGAAGGAAAGGCAAGAGAATGGGCGAGCGTAGGCGGGATGGAAGCAGAGTCCCGGGTCACGCTTGGCCCGTAGGCACAGGGAGCGGTGCGCTCCTCCCCACGCAAATAGTGGCGGGACCAGCCCTGGAGATATTTTACGATCTCCGAGGAAAGGAGAGGGGTCTGTCCAGTGCGAAAGGCGTGACGCCCAAGAGCACTCACACACACGCGGAGACATCCCGCGGGTCTGTATACCCCCACCCGCGTGTGTGTGCCCCCACACAGGGGTCTGGCTCTGCGCACCGCCGCACCGGCCCCGCCGCGGACCGCGGGCCAGCGCGGAGAGGCGCCGCCCCCGGCGCGGGGCTCCGCAGGGCCCGACCCCCGCCCCGCGNGAGATGGACCTGAGGGCGCTGCAGCTGGAATACCCGCCGCCGCCGGCCAAGCGCCAGCCCCGCGGCGAGCTCTACCCCTCGGGGGACAACTCCTCGGCGGCGGAGGAGGAGGAAGAGGAGGAAGACGACGAGGAAGAGGACGGCGAGGGCAGCTGCGCGGCGGGGCCGGCGGGCAGCGGCTGCAAGAGGAAACGGGCGCGGGGCGGCGGCCCCGGGAGCAAGAAGGCGGCGTCGGGGCCGCGGGGGCCGCCGCCCGAGGGGAAGCAGTCCCAGCGCAACGCGGCCAACGCGCGGGAGCGGGCACGGATGCGGGTGCTGAGCAAGGCGTTCTCCCGGCTGAAGACGAGCCTGCCCTGGGTGCCGCCCGACACCAAACTCTCCAAGCTGGACACGCTGCGCCTGGCGTCCAGCTACATCGCCCACCTCCGGCAGCTCCTGCAGGAGGACCGCTACGAGAACGGCTACGTCCATCCCGTCAACCTGGTACGGCGCGGGGGCGGGCGGGATGCGGCGAGGGGCACCCGCGGGGAATCCCCGGGCACCGCTCGGGGCAGCCCCGCGGGGCCGGTGCCCCGGGCACAGCGGCAGCGCTCAGGCCGTGCCCGCCCTGGAAGGAGCGGCGGGGCGGCCGTGGCTGCTCCGCAAATCCCCGGGGGCCCTCGTACCGTGGGCGACTCCGGGGCCGCGCTTGGCTTTGGGTGACGGCGGGTGTGTCAGTTCTGGGGAGTCAGAATAGGGGACCCTAAAGATTACATTCCTCGGGCATTAGGCAAGCTTAGTGTCCGAAAAAGGAGTAACTTGGTCCGCCGGCTGGCCTGCAGCACAGGCAGAGCGTCATGAGTTCATCGGTACAAAATTAAACGCCCGATGCTTGTCACAGGGGTAAAACGTTTTCTTGTATGCAGAAGAGTGATTGTTTTGAAATAGTTTATATGCTTTTTATTTATTAAATGACGCAAAGATTTTCAAAGCAAGAGAAACATTGCAGTTTGGATGTGAACAGTGTTGCTGACTATTGCAGACCTTCTGTGGAACATTTAATTATAATGAAAAACGTAATGAAAATATTTGTTAGAGGAACTCAGCTCTCTCTGTGCTTCCCACAGGGACTAAAACATGATGACGTGTTTGCAACTGAACCAGAGTTAGACATCTATCAGTAATAAAGTTCCAGTTTCATACGAGGATAAACTTTCTTTTAATATGAAATATCTTTTTTTCTGCTTACAGACTTGGCCGTTTGTGGTTTCAGGAAGACCTGACTCTGACACCAAAGAAGTTTCTACTGCCAGCAGATTATGTGGGACTACTGCATAGTCAGACTAAATTGAGGATTTCTTATTGTTGATCTTTTTTTTTTTTTTTTTTTAATGGGTTGGATATTTTTAAGAGCTGTGATTTATCAGCTCAGGACTAGAAGATGGGGCAAACTCCCATCTCTAACAGTGTTAAATCTGCATCCCTCATCATTCTTTCTCCTTAATGTTCTGAGGGCAGATTATTTAAAGCAGTAAAGAATGGAGATGGTTGAAATTAGAGGTTTTATGAACTGACTGCAGCAGCTGAAGTCTAAGACTTGGCTTCATCATTTTTACCACTGCCTGAGGACCTGCTGTTCTGAGGCTTTTAAACTAATGGAAGAGGAATATAATGATATAGAATTAACAGCATGGACCAAAATACAATTCTACAAACTAACCCCAAACAGTGTTATTTTTATTGTAAAGCAAAACAGTATTTTAAAGTAGCTTTGAAAGTCAGATAGATTTATAATATATTTTGATGGCTTTTGTATCCATGGGTCTGGTTTATTGCAACTATGCAATTAGTCATACTTTTTTTTCTCTTGGTCCCTTTGATCAGAGTTTTCTTAAAAATGTGTAAGTGGACACATTCTGCTACAACCCATTGGAATTAAAGTAATTCCTTTGGTTATGTCTTGAAATGCCACATGTAAGAATGTGGGACTGCCCTAGAAATGTGGCAGAGTTTCTGTGCCTTAATCTAGAAGGGAATTCTGCTTACTGTAAGGCCCGTGTGCATGCGTTTTAAAGAATGTGTTTGTATGATGCTGCAAAATAACAAGAATTCACAGTGTTTTAAATATTTTCCTGTACTGTTATGCTTATCATTGAGAAGTTTACTCTCAAATGAGTTAGTGTGTCATTTCCGTACAGAGTCAAACGTTGTAATAAAAGAGGATGCCATCAAATAAGTTGCAAATGTAAATAACTCTATTTTTTTATAAATGACATTAAAAGCTTGGTTACAATGACTTACTGGTACTGTGACAGTGTGTGTCTGCATCCATATGCGAGCGTCTTTGTAATGCATGTTCTTGAAACCCACTTTTGTAAACACAGTTATCTTCCCCATCTCTGGAGGGCAGATACATCTCCAGCAACAGAGTCAGATAAGAACACTTTCACCCCAAACAATTCATTCGAGGTGCAGCACTGTATCAATCTGCAGCGATGGCCAAGTTTTAACAACTTACAGAATGCTCTGTAATATTCTCTTCTGTGAAGCAGAAGAATAAATAAATGCAGATTAAGAAATCAATGTCATATAGTGTAATAGCTCCTTTTGCTATTTTTTGGCATTTCCATATGTAATGTGTTTTGCTTTTATTTGTATTTTTGCAGTGGGAAAATCGGATTAATTTTCCTATTTGAGAACTGAATTTTCCTGGTTTAAGATTAAAACTCCTGAGATATAATTTTTCTCAAAATATTTTATCAGCATTCAACTCAGAGTAAGGGAGAAAACTGAATTGCTTTAGAGAAGAAACAGCCCCCTCTTCCTAATATAAGCAGTGAGGAGGAAGAAACATTTGTTTAACAAGAAACAGTTTAAGCTAATTTGTTGTCATTCTATGTTGTCAGGTCATCCTATGTCATGGATTTCTGGTTTGAAATACTGCATAGAAGATCAAGTCTGACTATTGGTAGTATCCTGCAAGTAGGTGAACTGCAGAAAATTGGTTTTCTTCTTGTGAAATGTAAAATAACCCAGAGACACTGTAATATAAAATGAAAGCCCAGTCCAGATCTGCTGAAAGTGTTGCTTTTAGGGATTTGGGGGCAAGCTGTACAGAGACCATAATATAATTTAACTTCATTTTTTTTCCAGAGAAAGTCTGTAAAGGAAGAGGGCTATCCTAATTTACAGTTAATGTAGCTGAGCTGGGACTCCACCTCACTTCCTCTAGGAAGCTTTATAAAAAGAAAAGAACATAAACAATAAAGCAAAAGTGAAGGACCTTTAGGAAGGCATAAGGTATGAGAAAACTCAACCAATGTTTATCTGAACCCTAAAAAAAGATTATTCAGCAGTTTAACTAAGGTACCACTTGAGATAATCTCAGTTGTGATACTTAGCTGGTTCTGGCCTTGATCCCAGCTGTAATTGGTTAACGACTCTAGGAGATCAGAAAACAAGGAAAGCTGGAGAACTTTAAACAGTACAGAAAGGTCTGTGCAGATTGATGGAAAAAAATGTTCAGTGTATGTTCCCAAATATGAAGTGGTTATGTTAAGTAAATACAGTAGATCAAAATGGGGGTAAGGAGTGTGACATGAAGAAAAACACAGGATTTCTTCCACCCATGCCCCATACTGTATGCTCTCCAGTACATTTTTCTTTGTGGCTGCATAATAAATAGAAATACTTTCTTTGTAAAGTAATGAATGCACTTACTGCATTTGTTACAGTAACAGACACATCCATATGATGGTGGTGTCCCAACAGATTGTCAGTGGTTTTAGAACAGAAGCAAACAGTGGCCTCAGGTGATGTTAAATGTCAAAATCTGGAGAGAAAATGACAGCTTTTAGATACTGAATGTTGTACAAGGCTCATTTTTTTTTCTTTTACATACCTCCATACAGAGATATATGTATTAGTGTGTACTTATTTCTCTTAATACAGCAATTAGGGATGTTTAGATTTCTCCAGTAAGGATCTGACATTTAAAATCATTAATTTTAATCCTTGGGTTTATAAATACTGCTTTTAAAAAGTAAATTAATCTTCTTCTCTCTCAGTGAGATGCATTATATGATTAGGAAAAAGATCAGGTAGTTGAACAGCTTCCATGTGGGTTTGTCCTGAGTTGAAGGCTGCTGTCTTTCCAGGGAAATTCCAGGTAGGTCATATATTCTGGAATTCCTCACCTATAAAGACACACCAAAAATACATGATTGGAGTTTTGAAACATTTTTTTAAACTCAGATCAGTCCTTTATATGAATGAAGTGAACAAAACATTCTAAAATGCTATTTTTAAGCATCAACAGATTCCACTGAAAGATAATAAAGGTCCTCCTCTCTCTTTTAATTAAGTTTTTGACAACCTGATATAGTAAACTAATTTCATTTTTAAAGCAAGACTGTTTGGTTTGTCTGGATAGTTACAGAGGTGTGTGGAGGGGAGACTTAAAATGAGAAACAACCTCACATATCTACAGTTCACAAGCACAGAAGGTAAGAAATACATATATTTTTATTAGACTTGGCAAGTTTATGCTTGATGATTTTGGGTTATATTAATGTTCCTTGCACAAGGTAAAAGATGAACCCTTCTTGATCCCATAAAGTTATGCTGAATTTGCTGAAGCTGTTTTACAAATAAAATGCCAAATTACCTGCAACTGCTATTCTGCCAAAATCTGTTTCACGTGAAATCTGACTGGCAGATTACCTGCATTGACTTCTGGGGCGAACAGCCCATATATAAAGAGGAACACTTGCCTCCCAACAATATTTTCATGACTTTAGATCAATACAAATGTTGTGTGGTACTTTGTTTTGTCTCTATTCTGTGTGGGAATCTGATGGAGCAGATCATTAGCCATCATTAACATTTCCTTTCCAATACATGTGTTTGCTTAAATAAGGGAAGTATGTCTCTCATATTGAAAATGTTAACAATTCTGATCAAAACAAAAATAGTTTGCATATAAAAAAAACCATAAGCCATACTGTTCCCTCTTAGTACCTTTATAGAGGTACTATTTAAAGAACTCGCAGCTACTCTAAGGATTCTCAGTAAAAATTTGATTTTTTTAGCTAAGTAAAGGTGACTATGTAAGCAGCATGGTTGCCATAGATGTCTCCCAGGTGAAATAGGGAGTTGAATAAATTACTGTAAGATCTCAATAAGTACCTGAAAATTACTCTGTCTTTACTGACTCTAAAAGGCCTCTAAGAGGACCAACTGCATGATTCAGTTAAATATCGAATGTTTCAGTTAAATATATAATGTTGGGAGGAAGGTTTAAATGTCAGAATGTTATATGAGCCAAGGAAGCTAAAAAGAAGGAAGAAGGGGAATTAGAGCCACCCAACAATACAAGCTTATAGCAACCTCATAAGCATATATCACACACATTATTTGGATGAAATAACATGGAAAGCTGTCCATTCTACTGAGCAATAGTCACTTCTCCACAAGTAACTAATTGTATGTAATAGTGAATTTGCACTTACATGGCAGGGCAGGTTCTCACCAATACTTGTTCCAGTTATACCTAAGAATAAGATTCCACCACTGGACGGAGTTTATCACGCTCCAGCTGAAAGATGTGTACACAGATATTTTCTTCAGTGCACAGAGGACAGATGCTGAGCTGTCTTGTGGACCCTAAATACCTGCATCCATAATTTTATTATACTCTGACAAGAGGGCTTTGGGATGAGTTGCTACATTATGCAGAAACTTCTGCTATCACAGTGCAGGCTGGTTAGGATTAAGGTACTAAGAAGGAATGGGTCTCAGCATTTTCCTTGGCTCTGAAAAATCTGTAAATGCAAACTAGTAAAAAAAAAAAAAAAATCAAAACTAAAAATGCCTTAGTTAGAATGCAACATGTGAGAATCTTACTAGAGTTAAAATGCCTTCAAAAGTTAAGACAGCTGAAAAGATTAATATAGTTATCTATCCAGCAAGACAAGCAAAACTGAGGACTTGTGGCTGATGCAGAGCTGAGGAACTGCTCCTGTAATACTGAGGTTCTGACAGTCTGGGAGGGTCTGGGACTATGTGGTGACACTCAGAATAACTATAACCCTGATGTGACTGGAATTTAGCAAGCAAAGGAAATCACTCTATCTTTTCATTGCAGTGAAACTGTTAAAAAGAATTCACATTTCCAGGGTTAAAAATAATTCAGACTGTGACAAGAAAAGCTCTCTATGACAACAAAGCAGGCAGAACTGTGAGACAGAGTAATTGCAGGAACATAACCCCAATCCAAGCAAACAGGCTGCTCAGCATTTGGGACAAAAAGTCACGAGAACAGCAAAGGATTGCATCACTGTGCAAGTGTTTATGAAGGCCTGTGTAGTAAGCACAGCACACAGGAAGAGCAGGGAAAACAGCACCTTTATCTTACAGGAATTTTCACAGAAACAACAAGAACAAGACCAATGGACAGTAATCCAAAAATTAATGGCTCACTTTTTAATTTTAATTCCAAGTTGCTGTGATGGCAGAAGCTACATCACTAGCACCTTAAATCCCATAGTTGTAAAAGATAAGAAGTAAACGTAGGCATGACTCCTCATAGAAAATTGGGATTGGAACAGCACAAGCAATTACTGTATTCTATGAATTTTGTCCCCTTCAAAGGGGACAAAAAAAAGATACATTGCTATTTACTAGAAGGGTGATTTGAAGTCCTGAAAAGCCCTTATATTCCTGTGTGTGACATTTTCATGTTATGCATGGATATGCTTAAGACTTGTAAGGTCTTTTAGGACAGCTCTGTATTACTGTGGAGGTAATAAAAGGTCACCCTGTGTATGCAGGAAGACCTCTGGGGTGCTCAAACCCCAGAATCACAATTAAATGTCAACACAGGAAAAACACACATCACATTCATTTGGGTTGTGCCCAATTCTTGCCCTTTTCATAGGAAAAGGAGCAAAACTTGTGGTGTTTGGGGAATGACTGAGTAAATGACATTTTGGCATGAGAAAAAGAGGGGGAAAAAAAAAACAAAGAGAAAATTTAACCCTTTTTCTCTATGACTCCTGGATTAAACCTAAACCACCAAATTGGTGAAGTTATAATAAAGACCATTATAAGGAACAACTCCTCAAGAGTAAATTTGTCTTCATCCACTAGAAATGAAGTATCAGCTGGAGGTACATGGAGATAAATGTATGGAATTCAGCTGTCTCCACAGATATTTGAATTACAAGTTTAATGTTTAACAGCATGACAGTGATGTTATGAAGCATGAACTGAAAACTCTCTTGAAACACAGCCCTGAGGTGTCTTATCCTGGCTAAGGTGTAACTATGTGTCATACACAGAATCACAGAGAACTCCTGAAATACAGTACCCATGTATGCATAATATGATTTGTACCACAGCCTATACTAAACCTGCCCCATGGAGATGTCACGACTTAAAAAGAAATGGTGGCCAGAAGCACTGCTGAGCATTGCAGCTTTGGTGTCTATGCTGTTACATTGTTGGAGAGGTCACTGCTTGGTTTGTGGGATTGGTGTGGGACACGTGCCACTCTCCCAAGCACTGCCAAGCCATAGTTAGTGAGTCAGCAGAGGATAGGGATCATTTACAATATACAGTTGAAGTCACAGTATTCTGCAGATTAAGTGTGTACAGTCATAAGCAGCATGTACACAAACTAGCTCAGGACAGGTGATCTCAAAGCCAGAGGACAGTCTTTGTAGAACAGCCCTTCGTGCTATTTAGTACTTAGACATAACCTTTGTATTTTAAATGAAGTCTCCAGTTCACCGAACCTCCTATGTTTTATATTTGGTTTAGATTTTTCTCTATTTTAGATTCTTTTAGGCAGAGAAGACCATGCATCCCTTATGCATCTATCACCAAGAAGTCTTACACCCAACCAGAATGTTACCAAACATCGGAGCAAAACGAATGAAAATCCTGACTTTACACTGTAGATCCTACTGCTAAAGCTGAATAGAACCCTTAGGATTGTAAAATTTCTCTAAGAACATTGAGTGCAACCACTAACCAGCCACTGCCATGTCCACTACTAAAATATATCCCCAACATGTATATGCCACATCTATATGTTTTTTGAAGACTTCCAGGAATGGTGATTCCACTACTTCCCTGAGCAAACCAGGTAGGTGATTTAAGTTCAGTTTTATGTCCAGGTCCCTTGTAATATATGCCCAGTGTGCAAGACAGTGGCAAGTCTTGCAGTCGATTGAAAGACAGCAGGTCATTTTTTTCTGTGTTTTAGTTTTACACAAAAATGTACATGAGGCATCAAAGCAATATAAAATATCACTATTTCCTCTTCCAGGTTTTCAGTGTGTCTCAAGTACTAAATATTAAATAAACCTTTTTATTTTTTTTCACTTCTTAGTTATGCCTTTACTCTGTCATTATTGTAAAGCCAAAAAAACCCTCTTTCTTCAACATTTAAGACAAAATAGACAAATTATGATTTACAGATTTTTTCTGAGAGCAGCCACTTTGGATACCTACAGACACAGAAAGACACATTTCCCAAACTATGGTAATCCCACAAAAGTGTGCTTCTGAATGATGGTGGGGAGACGGCCCCGGTAGCCTTCAGCATCTCTGGCTGGCACAAGTGTTTCCTCTCTGTCATCGAGACATGTGCCTGGCTCTTTTCCGAGATGACGCCTGGAGAACTGGCAGCTGGCTGGGAGACATGAGCAAGAGGAAAAAAATTCAGGTGAAACAAAGAGAAAAACTGATTTGTAAAGAGCCTGCAGATACAGCTGAAAGGACTATGATGGATTTGGAAAAATCTCGGGGTGGGATGAACATACTCATCACTTTAAAAATATTTTAATACACCTATAGAAAGGACTAGGGGGAGGTTATCTAGTTACGCCAGCTTAGAACCATAGAATGATAGAATAATGAAGGTTGGAAAAGATCTTTAATATCACCAAGTCCAACCGTCAGCTTGTGAGCTTGTTCACTCACTCCTAAGCATTACTTTATTTAGTAAAGGAGCATCAGCACCAAACACTAGGAGGCCTCTGCACCTGATGCAGAGCGGGCACCTCTTTTCTTGGCACTGGGTAGCACCTGTCCCATTTTAAAGCGTCCGATAGTGCCGCCTTCTCCCCTCGGCTCCGCTGCCACCCCAGGCGTGACAGAGGCGCCCTCCGGGCCGCTGCTGCCCTCTTGCTCCTCCTGCGGGAACGCAGCGGCCCCGGGCCGGCGGCGGACCCAGGCCCGGCCGCCGGGAAGCGCCGGGAAAGGCGGGATAGGCGGGATCGGCCCGCAGGCGGGGCACGGGCGACCCCCGGTGGCTCTCTGGGTGAAGAACTTTTTCCTAATGTCCAACCTAAACCTCCCCTGACACAGCCTCAGGCCGTTCCCTCCGGTCCTGCCGCTGGGCACCACAGAGGAGAGATCTGTGCCTGCCCCTCCTCTTCCCCTCACGGCGGAATTGTAACTGCAGTGAGGTCTCCCCTCAGGCTCCTCCAGGCTGAACAGACCAAGTGACCTCAGTTGCACCACATATGGCTTCCCCTCGAGGCCCTTCACCATCCTCGTTGCCCTCCTTTCGACACTCTGTGGTAGTTTAGTCTTTTTGATATTGAGGAGCCCAAAACTGCCCCCAACACTTGAGGTGAGGCTGCCCCAGTGCAGAGCAGAGCGGGGCAATCCCCTCCCTTGCCTGGCTGGCCATGCTGGGCCTGATGCCTCCAGGACAGGCTTGGCCCTCCTGGCTGCCAGGCCACTGCTGGCTCAGATTCAACATTGCCATTGACCAGGACTCCAGGTCCTTTCCCACGATGCTGCTTTCCAGCCTCTCACTCCCCAGTCTGTCCCTACATCCAGGGTTGCCCCACCCCAGGTGCAGAATCCAGAACTTTCCCTTGTGGAGCTTCATATGGTTGGTGATTGCTCAGAGCATTAGGAATGAGTGATGTGAGGATCAGCATTAGGAATGGTGCTGGAATGGTGCCAGGGCCCTTGGCTCCTATGGCTCCTTCAATAAGCCCACGGACGGTGAGGCCTAAGGAGCCTCCTGTGGGGGGTCTGTGTGTGCACGGGCTGCCCACAGCTCCAGTGGAAAATCCCTGAATGTCCCCAGCACCCCGATTCCCCGCCAATGTGGCCAAGAAGAAACACAGGAACAGGAAGTAGGCTCAAAGGTGGTGTATGCATGGCTCCATATCGTGTGGCACCAACTGCGCCTTACCCAGAACAAAATAAAAGCATTAAAAGAAGATGGGAGGGAGAGAAGCCTCCCAGGATGCAGGGTCCAGCCTGCCCAGCTCAGCGTGGCTCCCTCCTTGCTACTTTATAGCCACAGAATAGTCCTTGCCCCAGCAGATTTTGTGTCTCCCCCATCAGGGCTGGGACATCTTGTGGTGAAGGACTCTGGGGACACTCTACAACCTGCGCTTGGTGTATTTTTCCAGCACAGGGTCCCCTGAGGCATAGCCTATTTACATTGGCTGTTTTGTTTGGTAAATAATGACAGCCTGTAATCCTG
>VYZP01040714.1:212-32870 GCA_013400635.1 Hypocryptadius cinnamomeus
AGCATCACCTCTAACTATTTCAAATGGTCCAAATGCAATTCCTGTGGTGAGATTCTGCCTCAATTATAAAACTGAACATGCCCAGGCAGGATATATTAACTTGAAATAAGGAGGAGTCACAGGGGTCAGGCACCCAGGAAGACTATCATTTACTGCAGAGTAATACATTTCAAGCTAAAACCAGGTAGTAAAATAGCCTGATTTTTAAATCAGTGTCTCTTGGTAAGAAATGTCACATAGCTACAATTTATAACACAAAGTAAAAAGAGAAATTACATTCACTTACTTTTTTACATTTTGCTATGTTCTGTTCTTTCTCTCCACTTTTTTTCCTCTTCTTATCATTGACTTTTGTAACTCTTGTAGCAGTTAAAGTAATTGTCGTTGGTGTGTGTTGATAAGCCGTATACAGTTCCACAGGAACCTCATCACCACTCTCTGTTGCACTGGTGTCCCCATCTTTAAAACAAAGAATACTCTGTAAATAATCAAGTACTGCAGAAAGAACACTCACTAGTTACTCTACATCTGTTTCCAAAACACAAAAATTCATAATGACAAATGCTCCAAGCGCTCATATGCAAAATTCACCAACAGTTGCAACAGCATGAAAATGAAGGACCAATGAGAAACTGGTAATTAAGACAGGTTTGTAATGCAAGGTAAAAAAAAGGTACCAGATTAAATTCCATTCTTTCAATGGAATTAATGACCATATTCCATTTTAAGCAAAATTAGAACCAGAACAAAAAAGGTTAAAAATCTGTTAACACATTCACTTATATATAGCTTTTACTTGTAATATGGCATTTGGATTCTCTCAGATGACTGTATTCTAGAAGGGATTAAAATTAATGACTGACCAGCATTTCTTGTGAAGCTCTATTAATTAATCACATGTCAGAGTCATAATCAACTATTTCAGCTGCAATTTGCATTGTCAAGTGCCTTTTTCAGGGTTAATATGTCAATTTAGCCAAAAGCCTTTTGTACTCAAAATCCCCTAACAGTAACATTCTGCTACTCAGGAAGAGAAAAGAGACGATCAGACATAAACTGACAGATACTTTTTCTTTGTGCTGTGCTCTCACAGACCTAAAGGCCAAAGCCTGAAATCTAGCATACATCAGCATTTATGTCAGACAAACACATATCCTGACCTGAAACAGGATTACCCTAGTTCTGTCAAGATGAAAGACTGTAAAGGATGGGGAGGATTGGAAGAGAGATGATGCACACAGATAAGAGACTGTTGTTTGCATATGCTCAGTACAGGCTTCTCAGATTTTAGCAGCTTTTCCAAATATTCTGCATTCAGTAAATACACTTCACACTACACAAAACTTTCTCATACAGCACAGAAGCAGGCTTTACAAATCCTTAATATGAGAGCAGAGAAAACGTTCCTTCTGCTCTCAGAAGGATGTTGCTTTAATCAGTGCACTCAGCAGTCCTAATTCTCGAAACCCTCTTTACTAAATAAAGAACTCCAGCTACTGGTTACTCTGGATTTTTCCTGCTCACAACATTCCTTAACAGGGCTCTTCTGTGCATAGCAAACAATCACATTTTACCATCTTGGTTATTCTTTTGAACACCTTACCAGGCACATAATTATACTTCATAAGCTAGGAATTGATGATGTTTTCTGAATTTGTTAACATCTCTGCTGAGAATATTTTCTAAATGAGCATAAAAAGCACAAGGAAAGAAGAAACGTCTAATCAAAGAAAAACAAATAGCAGAATAACCACTGCCTGACAAACAGAAACCCCAAAGCAGAAACTTAAAACTGTCAGTGTCTGTAGTCCATACTAGTACCTACTAGTACCTACAGAATCATGACATCACAGCCACACACCTCTCCCCCTTGCCCCAAACCCCACAAAATACTGTCTTCCTTAAGGAAGCAACATTTCAGTATTACTGTCTACACTGTGCTCTAACTTACTGTAAAGAATAATTACCTCAACTGAACATATAATTACATGGAGTTGTTTTGAGACACTCCTTTCTAACCTACATAACCTGCTTTCACTTTGAAGAGCCTTGGTAAAGCACACTAAGGGGAGATCTTGAGTTTGCATGTCAGAAGCAAAGACACAAACTCTCCAAATTTCACAAGTTATGGGCCCACATTCATTTACCCATAAGCAGCAAGTGATCTTGACAGCATCAATTTCAAGACCAAACAGCTTAAAGCAACATCCTTGTTTAAGTTAAAAAAACTTAAAAAAACCAAAACTAAACCCTAAATGAACCCCCCAGTGAAACCCAAAACATCCAGTATATATCACTGAGGGAGTACTGGCTCAACAAAAGGTGCTCAATTCACTAAACCATAGTCGGTAATTCACTGCACATTAAGCTGCACCAGAACTAGACTTTTATATCAGAAAAACAAAACCAACACCATCTCCTACAACCCAGGACCCAGAACAATGGGCTAAAAACATTGCCAGAAAAAAGGATGATGTGGTTACACATAAAAGCTTAACACACACAATTTTTCTAACATGTGAAATGTTCAATTAAAAGCTCTTTTCTTGAAGCAAACCAACCAATCTACTACTTTCTCCCCACTGTTAACCTTTGAATGAAACACAGCTAAGCCAGCAAGTCTTCAGGAATCTTAACAAAAACATTTTACTCTAAAGAATTCTCATATTTAAGTGAAAAGCCCTATGTATACAGACTTATTCATCAAAGAGCATCCAAATTATGCAGCCTTACCTTTTATCAAAAACTTGTAAATTACTAATAATTAATTTAAAAGTAATATTCTGCTTCTGTTGATTATCTAAAACATTGAAAAGATCCATTCAAATTGATGCCACTTTCGCTTTTCCTACTCAAAATCATCTGTGAAAACAGTCCATTTTACTAATGTCTCACACATATCTCAGTTTATACCCAAAATCATAAGTCCAACTGAACTGTACAGCAGTCAACATAAAATACATTCACCCAAGCTAAATGGAAATTAAGAGGTGTAAGCACAGACATTCAAGTTATGTATTATAAATCACAGTAATCAATACTGCACTTTGATCACATTTTAGATTAAAGAGAACCAGAATTTGCCTTTCTTTTTAACTGATACTTTTGCTTTACCATTTAGTATTTCCTTTCCTACTGAATCCATGTAACAGATTTAGAACACTGATCATGAAGACTGAGGAGGGTTAAACACTAACTTCAAAGGTAAGATCTCATCAGCTCCTCCTAAGATTTTTAATCTCTCCTCTCGTAAGTTTACAGTAAATGATCAGATAGTGTGCCTGCAAATCCCAAGCGATTATTTAAATAGCTCAGATCATCAACTTTCCCTATTCGTTATGAAAATTCAATTTCAACCTCACAGTATTATCAGACCAGTCAGTGAACTCATTAACTCCAAATGAGTTATAAACCTACCTGTTCTGCTATTTCAACGGAATCAACAAAAATAATTTAAATAAAATTTTCAATTTCAAAAATTTTTAAATTTAAATTTGGTTGACCTAGTAGGTCAACCAAAACTGTATAAAATAAGCTTGGTTTTGTTAATAATAAAAACAGACAAAACAAAAAATGACTGTGGTTTTGTAAGTAGGTCATTAATGCCTTTAAAGGACTTTAGGCAACTAAGTACCAGACAACACCAAGTAGCACAGCTGTGTCACACACCCCTCAGACTTTCTGAAGCCATATGAAGCGGGCAGCAGAACCACATCTACCTCGTAATTTTAAAAGAAATCTTAAAATACATACAACGCACACATTCCACTATTTCAGAGACACTATCTGGAAGTAAAACATGTTACATTCAGGAAGATGACCTCCTCCCAAGTCATTACTTTTGTAACAGAGCTTGAAAGTACCAGCTGTCAACCAAGAATTCTACAACACGCTTTGGTAATGGCCAGACAGAACTCCTGACAAGTTAGGACAGATGAGTTTTGAAATCCTGTGAACAAGTTCAAGAACTACTTACATAAAATACCCAGACTGAAATGGGTACTTGCACTACACACCACCTTGGTTATCAAAGGCAAAAAACCCTCAAAACATCGTTATTACCTACTATTACCTACCTATTATTGTATCGACTTGGTTTAACAACTTTTCCCATCGTCCAAAAAAAACCCCGAGCCATATCAAAACACCCAATCTACATACAACATATAAGAATTAGGATTTCTTCCTGAAACTTTTTTCCAGAATGAAAGTAGACCTAGAAACCCTCTCTCATTCCAAAAGAAGAAACTTAAAGCTTTTCCACCTTATTTTCAGCACCTTAGTGAAAGGAGTTATAGTTATTATAAAAGCAACATTGCTTATTAAGAAACTATAACACTGTTGAATGGATTGAATTATTCCACACTGCTATAAAGAAACCACAGTCTGAAAACCATTAATAAAACAGGTGGAGCTATAACAATTCTGATGCTATGTTATCTTGGTAACAATACAGTCAAGTAAAAGGCATTGATTTACTGAACTTTATATGGTGAAGGCTCTCAAAACTGTGGGAACCATGTATGCGCTCTAAAGTCTGTACATGTAATTTATACGTACTTTATCACCTTTACTAAGAAAAGAGCTTTACATTTTACTCACCTGACATATTTTCCCGTTTCCTTCGTTGCAACAGCACTGCTCTTTCTTTATCTAAACTCCTGAAATTAGAAAATAAATCAGTGCATTTAAGTATTAAAACAGACCTCCAGCATTTCCCATTGACTATTACAGAATAAACAGTAAAGTAACTAAATGTTCAGATACTTAGAAAAATATCAGTTGTGCACTGTTCCATTCCATTTTAGAGTTCAAAATCAACAAAACTACTCACCTGGGTTGGCAACGTTCACACAGATATATGTCAGGAATATGCTGTCTGTCAATCCCCATGCAGTCAATGTGCTGCCAGACACTATGAAAACACCAAAACAAAACCCCAACTTTAAAGTACAATTTAAAAAACTGCGTGCACGATACACAGAGAAAGTAAGCTGCTCTTTGTTTTCATTGTCACCTTTACTCAGATTCAATACTGCTTAAAACTACATCTCAATCACTGTCTTTGCCACCACTCTGCTAGCTGACTCATTTTCTCTCTTGGAAATGTTTTTCCAACATCAGAAATAAAATGGTCTTCATTTTACCCTACTAACAACTTGGGACAGAGTATCTCAGACATCCTTCTTAGAGGGAAAAAAGGTATACCCTTATTAAGTAGCAATGCACAAGCAAAGGCATGACCAAATTCATGAGTAGTCAAGACTGACCAGAATTAAATTATAAAATAATCACTGGCCCTAACTGACTGTGTTGCCTATTAGAAAAACACACAACCTCCAAGCACTTCTTTGATGGAAGGCAATTTCTTGTGACTCATCGTAATTAAAACACCATTTAGTTACATTTACTTTCAGTGTAAGTAATTTTTACATTTACTTTCAGCCTTAAGTAATTTTTACTTTTTAAGTTATTTTAATATGCATTACCTGCATTTGTCACAACAGATCATATATCCATCATCATGGGTAAAGCCACAAATGCATCTGGTAATATCTGTTCCATAGCTTCCATCCTCCGACGTACTGATGGTAGTAGCACTGGACGTTTCATCGAAGTTGGGAGTGGTAAATATGCCTACTTCATTCTTGCTTATAAGCACTGATGGAGGAGGAGAAGCTGGAGGCGTTGGAGGAGGCCGAGCACCATAGTTATGGTCCTAGAATTTTGTGAAAAGGTAATTTATCATAAATGCTCATACACTCATGGCTATTCAAGCCAAAATGTAAGAATTCATTTGGCAAAGAACTTCAGGCTTCTTATTTTTGTAGTAAAAGGTTAAAATTTTAGTTATAACCCAATTCAATCTTATTTTCTAACTTCTCAACTATGTCATACATTTATGTTCTGCTTCTGATCCAACTTACCCAACTCCCAATAAGATATAGAAATAAAAGCATGCATCAGTTTCTCCAGATAAAACCAGCAGATTTTTACATAATATATTTTGTACAGAATACTTTGCACAAAACTTACTGCATAGGGCAAACCAATGTAACTGTGTGAATGCGAGCCGCTGGTATACAACTGGTGTGGATAACTGTTCGATTTTTCAACTACCACAGGGCTAGCTTCTACAGATTCTGGTCTGCAAGGCAAAAGACAGATTAAGAACAAATGCAATTACTATGTAATTTATATTAATAAATTGGAGGTACTTGCTGCACAACTAATTAATTCCCTGCTGATTCTGTTTAAAGCAGCATATAGGGGCAGCAATAAACCTGCAAGCCCCCGGTAGCCCCCTCACGAGCGGTAACAGAAGCTGCCAAAAGGAATTCTGCCCGAGGACTGATGCTGCATTCAGGGCTGCACAACCAGTGAGCCCTGCAGCGACACACGGCGGCGGCGGCGGGGCACCACCGCACCGACTGCTCCTACGAGTAGAAATCCTAACTGGGGCAAATTGTCTAAATAAGGCAGTTTCTAGTGATTTATCCTTAAACAGAAAGAAAAAGGTGATAACAATTTGCAAGACAAGGTTTTGTATCAAAGGCAGTGCCTTCGTCAATATACAATCTATGGTTTATATGCACTAAACCACAATATAAAACAAGAATGATAAAGGAATAGTAGAACAGGAAGATCTATTTGAGCACAAAAAATTACATCTTCGTGGCCTTTCTCGAGCAGTTGTTCATGTGTGCATGACTGAGGTAACTTGCAGTTTTTTCGTTGCACCATATGATTTAATAACACTAAGACAAATGAATCCAGGTTACTAAAGAGGGTTTTTTTTTAAACAAAAAAAAAGGCACCACAAAATATCAACATTTAGAACTGAAGTGGATTTGATTCATATTACAAATCAGGTCTGGTTCAGTTTTCTAATTTTATTTTTATTATGTGTGAATTCTATTTCCTGTCACATATCTTACTAATACCTTGAGCTGATTTTGAAAATAAACTTGGTGCTTCTGAACCTTAAATTAAAATAGATACTGATGGGACTTTTTCTTACACATTAATAAAGGCTTTTTTGCTATGCCATGAAGCAGTAATAGTTTGTTTTAAAAGGACACCAGAAACCTACATTTGTTACTTTTTGGAAAAGATATAATTAATCATTAACTTTCTGAACAAAATACAGTATTTTCACATCTCTTTGAAAGTGCCCTACTAATGGGTTTGGTGGCCCATTTCTTCTTAAGAGCTATTTCCCATGTGAGGTTACTACCCCAATGATAAAATTTACAACAATAAAATCTTCTTGTTTAAGAAGAAACTAGCTAAAAGCACTTCTGGGGGAGGGCTTTACTTTCCAGAGTCCAAAGAAAAAAAAAAATTAAAAAGATGACTGTTCCCAACAGTCACCAGCTGCTTTTGAGAGAGTGAGCAAACACGTGAGCACACAAATCATGTGAAGTACTAATGTTAAAAATTCAACTTCTGACTAGCATAAGACAAACCAAATCTGACAGCACTTGCTCTTTGTTACCTCATAAACCCAGAAAAATCCTCATTTACTCTCTTACACAACTTGAAAATACAACTTTATCTGGAGTTTGTTATAATTAGCTTCTAGAAGCAGCTTAGAACTTAAGCTCATGACTAAAATAAAGACAAAAGATGAAAAAACTGTGCCTTTCCAACCAATTTGCTTTTACCTATTTACCAACACATTTGTGCAGGAATCACACATCTTTTCTGTGCTCCAGTAATCCTTCTGATGACCCAGCCAACTAAAATGCCAGTGAATGAGGCATTAGCTATGCATCCATCATGACTATGGCAGAAATGAGCTTCTCCAGGAACAAGGATGTCTTGACCTTGTCACTGCTTCTACTGCTATCCTTCCCCATTTCCTGAATGGGACAAGCAGGAGCGCAGGTACTCTCATCCACTCTGTGTTCAAAGCTCACCAGGTCTTGCTGAAAAATACTCTGTTTTCAGAGCAGGAAGGCTTACTAAGGACAGGCAGGAGGGGATTCTGGTACAGTCCATCCTGGATTTATTTAGGAGAGTTTCCTTCATCAAAAATAAGTATTACTATGACCTAAATACCAGCTAGTTAAACACAGGAACATTCAGTGAAAGATAGCAGAATGAAAGTGTCTTAAAAAGAGAGGTGGTGTATTTCATCATCTGCCTACAAAATTCAAAAAGACAGTCCAGGTCCCTTTCAAGATTTGAGTCAAGACAATACACCCAACACCCTACATCCATTTCTTATTACTCTAGCCATTCATAAACCACTTAAGAGAACAAAATTTAATATTTAGAGGCATAACAGTGGTGGGAAGCAGAAGTGTAAAGCTTCCAAAAACATTCATTTATCACCAACTGTTTTAACATTCATAAAACAGATTCAGAGAACAATGTTACTAAGAAAAAGTCACATCTTGAACAAAGAAAAACAGAAAAATGGTGGGAGAAAAATCAGGTGATACAGAAAGGCAACTATTAAAAAATCTGGAGCACAATCAGCTTTCGGTAAAACTTTTTTCAAATGCTTATCCAGGCACAGACACTACTTTCAATTATAACAGATGCTCACTAGAGCTCTGAATGTAACTGTTAATGTTCCATTTACCCACTGCACCAGGCTGGGGAAGTGGGGAAGAAAGCAAGAACTATGGGAAGGAGTTCCAAGAGCATTCACTTCAGCTAGAAATTAACCATCATAGGTTTCCTTTACAGTCAACAGGAAAGCGATACAGATGCCATAAAACAGGACAGAATGAGCACCATTCTTCCAGAGAGCCACAGACAAAACCAACTTTGACTAACGGGTTACTGAATTCCTTATCAGTCCTGGTTTTGCCAACCATGTGCATGACCTCAAACAGAAAAGATGCCCTCTATACTCCTGCCTGTTCAAAGGCCAAGCCCTTCTTCTGAAATAGGCATCTCAGAATTGCACAGCTTTGACAACAAATGCCTCTTGGTAAAATATTCAATTGTACAGATGATTAAAGCACAAGATGCTACCTAATTTAAAGTTTTACATTTTTTGGGCTCAAGTGCCAGGGCCCAAGCAGCAAGGCACTAACTACTGTACTATAGACAAACAACCCCTCATTTCACCACTGGCATTCTTACAGCCATCCCAGAAAGCAAGTTTTCAGGAGGAAAACATGTAAGCATGCAGATCTGTGAAAACACTGTAAGGCTTTCCTTGCTTGTATTTTTGGACATTAGCCAATTCTGTCAGAGACTGAGGTACTAAGACTGTCAGCCCTCTAAATCACACCACATTTTTCAGCTTCACCTCAAAAAACTGCTGTCTTACTGCATAACTAAAAGATAGTTATTGTATTTTTGGTTTTCATCCAAACTACAATGTTTGTGTTACAACACAGTATATATGAAGCTTGATCAAAATGTTAATATTATTTCCTAAATAAACAAACATTACTGTGGTAAACTGACCATGGTATTTTGCTAAAATATCATATACGCTTGTTAAGCGTTGTGGTCAGCAATTCAAATCTGTGCAAAATGTTCACAGGGCACAAACCAAGAAGCTCTACACAAAAGCTTTCCACATGCTCTTGGGCTGCAGTGATTTAAGACGTTCCTGTACCTTGTAAACAGAAATAGAGTATTTTCTAAAATCAGTTAAAAAAGCAAAGATGCCCATATTAAAAAAAAAAAAAAGCCTTGAGAGAATTTTCATTTATCAAGTGAAACAACCTCATGTTCTGAGTCATTTCTTACTGCTCATATCAAAAATGGAAACAAAATATTCTGCATGTTGCCAGAAGATGGCATTAGTGAGAAACTAAAAGCAACACGGGAGACCAGTTAATTTACGAAACCTCAGTCACTACACTTTCACAGTTAGTCACCTTGGATTAAGGAAATCAACCTGCAATGAGTCAATTCGTCTCTAAAACATCATCTCCCCCACTCCACTCCTTTTAAACATTGTTTTATTTCTGACCATTTAGTATTTTAAAAAAAAAAAGGAAACAAAAAAAAGAAAAGAATAAAGCACACAATTTTTGACTAATACCCAAGATACAATTAGTTAAGAGTTCGGGGCCATCAACCACTTCCATAAATACACAGATATTCAAGCAGGAAACAAAATCTCACTAAAATGCTCAAAGACAGATGGGGTATCCAAGCTTTAGGCTGTGAGCTAAGTGTACTACGAGTACTTCCTGAACATGTGTCTGAACCCCAAATGCAACCTCTCAGCAACATCAATCCCCCACAATCCAGTTTGGTAGGTCTAATTTTCAAGGAGTTTAGGTTTGTTTTGTTTGTACCAGCACACCTGAACAGTATCTAGCTGAAGGCCATCTCAGATAAAAGAATACAATATATTTTGCCTGAGAAACAACATTTTCTATTTCAAGACACTTCATCTAACCAAAGACATCTGACAGGCTTCAAACCTAGACAACAAGAACCAAAGACTGCTTCTCTACCAGGGAGTGGGTTCTGCTACCTAAGCACCTTGTAGCAGGCCCTACAAGTACAGGCTGGCCCGATACTATCTGTATGTAAGACTACACCAATGTTCTTTTTCTCCTGGATACTGAACTCAGTACAGTCATCTTACACTGTGATTGTGAGGTTTATTATACAGGCATTCTCCCTAAAAACCATGTATGGATATAGCCAGAAAAGCAGTACCATCAATGGCATTTTCCAATGTGTAACTTATACTTACACTCTAAGCTACACAAGCACTCTCTGAAGCCAGGAAGAATATTTTGAACCTTCAGAAATGGCTTGTTCTACTTACAAGTACAAGGACCTTACCACTAAGAAGCCACAAATCCTCATCTTTAGTAAGATCTACAAGTGAAGGCCAAGTATGTGTGTTTTGACTACAGTGACACAAAGATCTATCTGGAGACCCCACTTAAGTACAAATAACATAGGAAACAAACTATTTCACACAATTTTTAAGATCCTTAAACCTCTTAGTAGACTACTCTACACACAGCTATTTGCTGTAATTATTAAAATAATATGTGGAACTATTAGTCATATAAAATATCCCCTGTTTTAATAGGCTTATGCCTTGGTTCAAAACATAAGGAAAAATCTTTCAGCACTAGGAGACTGCACTACACAAAGAGCTTTTTCCTAAGCTGCTTCTCCTGCATAATCAAGTTTGCCACTCCCCCATTCTTGTGTTTGCTCATGCTTCAGCAACTGATGAAGCAATATCCGACCTGCCAGTCACAGTGGAAAAATTCTAGCTCCTCCCCCCTGGGAAAACCCCAGAACTTGCTCAAAGACCATCTATGACTGTTACTAATACACTCCATATCCAACATGCTACCCTCTGGAAGAAAACGTGCAAGAACAAAGAGTAAACCACACAGACTGTGATAGAAAAGGTTTACAACCATGTAAACTGGTAGATTAGGGACACACCTTAGTGTCACACTTCTTGTGACAGTAACATGGCTTTAAAACAGCGTATGCCAATCATGCAACTACACATATTTCAGCGTGAGTACAGCACAGATGATGAGAATTAATCTAAGTGGTAACAGCCACTTAACATCTGAAGAAAGCAGCTCCTAACTGGGTCGCTCTGCCACAGTATCAAGCAAACAACACACTCTGAACTCTACCTTGTTTATACTGACAACTAAATTTATTTATTTTAATTTCAGCATGACACGCTGTGTCTGCAAGGAATGTCAGCAACCTCAGGAATCATGACCCTCTCTAAACATAAAAGAAAAGCACAGGAAAAGAAATGTGAATGGTTCACTACAGTTAAAAAATTTTCTTCACCAAGGTAAAGAGTATTCATAATAGGAAAAGATAAAACAACAAAAAATTCTGAATTGCAAATTCTTGGTTATCTTCAAAAAAAATGGCACAAACCTAGAATAGCCTCATATATACCTGGGAGCACAGTAGAGAAATATCCCTTTAAAAAGCTGTACTAGAGTTCACCTAAAACTTTCCTTCAAAGTCTGGAAGAAAAACCACTTGCTTCTTAAACATTTGACAGTCATGCTGATGCTACACACACAGAAAGGTCTGTTTGACAAGAAATGTATCCAGTCAGAGATCAACAATACCTAAATCTTATCCCATCAATACTGTACAGGAGAATAGGGGGAAGAAAACAGAAAAGAACCACAACACAAAAAACCATACATGCACAACAACCTCCCCCCCAACCCCAAAAAACCCCCACAAGTCACCCTCCCCATCCCCCAAAACCCAGAAACTCACTACACTACAATATTTGGTGCAAAGCCAGAGTTTACTGAATGCATGATTTCACTGGCTCTTTGTAACCCTTTATACACAGTTACTAAATGATTTTCTACTAGCTTTACAATTAGAAATAACTTTGTGAAGACACGGTATTAGCATTTCAGCTAGACCTTCAATTTTCATTAAGAAATGCACCTTGTCTTGATTACTACTACTTTCTTGCAGTTTAATGCACCAATTTATTTTATCTTTCTAATGTGCAAAATCAAAAAAAAATTTTACATGTAGTTAAAAAGGAAACTGAAATGGCAAAATATTTAAAGTGTGAGAAGTAAACCAAGCAGCATCTTTATTTGTCAGTCTAATAAGCAAGAAAAACATGCATTTGTAGGAACATTTAGCTTCTCTCCTTTGCTCCCCCTAAAGTGGAAGAAACTGACGTAAGAATGAAGTGACAGTTATTAATTAAAGTAATTAAAAATTCGACAAAGCTAAGGAAACTCTTAAGTTTTCTCCAGCTGTACTCAAAAAATGGTCATGAAGGAAAAAATTAAAGTAATTAAAAAATAAGTAAGAGAACTTACAAATTATGTTCACATACTTACTCTGAGCCTGCAGCCATTTCCAAATAAGAAGTATCTGCTGTGTCAACCCCCAATGGGATCACTATGCTCATGACGTTCGTTTCTGATAAATTCGATTACTACGGAGTCCTATGCATTGGTATCCAAAACACTGGGGCATGCCAGCCACAGTGCTCATTGCAAACATCTAAGTGCATCCACAAACCCTGTCAAAAACAAAACACAACATGCAGGAGATGAAGTCAGTTCATTTTAAACCCAGGCAATTTTACATCATGTATTTATTTTATTTTAAAATTTTGCCATTTTTATCTGTCACAATTACTTCACTAGTTTTATTTTACACAAGCAAAAGGAGAACATTCAATCTTCTCTAAAATTAACTGCAAATAAACTTCTTTAAAGAGTGTGATGATCTTAACACCTGGACTTGAATATACTACAAATGGACAATCATTCAAATTTCTGATTAAAAACCCCAGCACAATCAGAGAAGTGCCAGAGACTGGCCCTGTGTTGTCAAAGCTTAGTTGCTGTACCTTTCAAGAGAAACCTAGTTAGAGAATTTGCAAGTCTCAGCCAGCACTGTTCTCTCTTGTTTTGCACTTAAAAAAAAATCTAATGTCTTAACTACCATTTAGTATTTTTTAAAAACAAAATTATTCTAATAATACACAATAATGATAGGAAACATTTTCCATTTTAATAAATCGCCATTAGAAGATACTATGCCCCTTCAGTGCAACTTTTGGAGGTAATTTTTTAAAGGAGTAAAATAAAAATAATCAGTAGTAGTTTTTAACTGTAGAGCAAACTACAGTCTGCTTGACTCACATGAGTGAATGCACAATCCAACCTGTATGCCAGTCACTCCCAGTCCCCCACTTCCCTAACTACATAGGGCAGAACACCCAAGTACAGGAGAAATGTGAACAGCTCTCAGCTATTCAGAGATTAGTAAATTAATGCACTTTTATACACTAATATAGACCAGGTCTTACACATGTGACTAGGTAGTTTACGTAAAATAGCCCAGTGTCTTCAGTAGTTACATAATGAATAACTGCAAACTCTTACCAAAATGTCAAAGTTGCAAGACCACAGACCACTTTGCAAGGAAGCACATACTGTGCCTAATAAAGACACTCCTCTCATACCACAAAATGTTGTATCTTAGCTGATGTCTACATGAGCACAATAATTCTGAGATCAATGTATCTTCACAGAATGTGCTGAGTTGGAAGGAACCCACCAGGATCATAAGACCAACTCCTGGCCCTGCACAGCAGCATTCCCAGGAGTCACCCCATGTGCCTGAGAGCATTGTCCAAACACTTCCTGAACTCTGTCAGGTTGGCTGTGTGACCAGTGCCCAACCACCCTCTGGGTGAAGAACCTTTTTCTAATATCCAACATCAGCCTCCCCTGACACAGCTTCAGGCCACTCCCTCAACACTGGTCACCAGAGAGATCAGTGCCTGCCCCTCCTCTTCCCCTCATGAGGAAGTTGTAACTGCAGTGAGGTCTCCCCTCAGTCTCCTCCAGGCTGAACAGACCAAGTCACCTCAGCCACTCCTCATATGGCTTCTCCTCAAGGTCCTTCACCATCTTTGGGCACTCTCCAATAGTTTAATGTCTTTTTTATATTGTGGGGCCCAAAATGGCCCCCAGCACTGGAGATGAGGCCACCTCAGTGCAGAGCAGAGCAGGACAATCCCCTCCCTTGCCCAGCTGGTGATGCTGTGCCTGATGCCCCCAGGACATGGGTGGCCCTCCTGGCTGCCAGGGCACTGCTGACTCATGTTCAGCTAGCCACTGACCAGGACCCCCAGGGCCCTTGCTGTGGGTGCTGCTTTGCCAAACACTATGCAGACAAAAAGGGCAAGCCCCCAGTGAAAAATGGACTTCAGATAAACACTGTGAATTAAATCTGAATTGTCTTCTTTTATTGATTAGGTCACTACCTTCAAGATGGCAAAGTGGCATGTACAAGACATCTCTAAAGTATGAGATGGCAGCAAGTCTTCATCTAACTTCCTAAATTTTTTAACACTAGTGAAGATTGGCAATTAACTTAAGAACATGCCAAGATGTCTGAAGTGCCTAAACCTACAGCTAGTTCACTCTCCTTCTTGACAGCAAAAGGTGTGTTTTGGTCCTATTATGTGAGACACCAAATACAATGAGCTAAAATGCTATTGGGCCAAGTAGCCATTGGAATATTTTGCTTTCCTCATTTAAATACTGAGCGTTTTCTTACTAAATACCACAACTAACAAACTCCATCACTAGCTATGCAAAAAAATTAAGAAAAAAGATACTATTTTCAAGAATAAGTAGCAAGAAAAATATGTTAAATCAAAAGGAGGTGTAGAATATTTTCATTAGAAGGCTTGAAAAAACTGTAAGCCCCTCTAACAGTTTAAGTGAGCACTCATTTTCCCACCATACGGCTAACTCTACTCATAGGGCAGAACCCTGAATGGCTGTACCTACAACTTAAAGGAAACATCAACTCACCATTTAGTTCCCATCTTCTGAAAAAGTAAAAAATTTACCCAATAACTTTAATGAAACCATGGATTTTTTAAATCCAGGTACATCAGCTAGCCCAGGGTTAACTGCTGTTCCAGTACTCCCTGCAGTGTGACCTATGCTACCAAATCATCAGCAGAATGGAGTTTTTACTTTATGCCTGTTATTAGGTAATTCTTAAAAAACAGCTTTAGTGGTTCAATGTAGGTCTAAAAGACATATTAGACAACACTGTCTGGGATCAAGATTCTCACTTAGAAAGGTGTTTCTTGCACTTAAACTTGGTGTGGTTTTTTTCTTTACACACTTCTGACCAGGTAGAGCATCAGCTGTAAAATAACACAGGCAAAAATGCCCTGGAGACTGATGGAAGGGAGGAACACATTTACACAGCTGTCACATGGGCTGTGACATCTCCAAACTTACATAAAACAACTGAGACTACCCAATCACCATATATTCAAGTGACCTCCACTGTCAACACAGAAAGAAGAGATCTGCTTACTAAATCTGAAAATCAAGTGGTATTTGGAGCTTTTTTTTAATGCAGAAAAAGAGCCATGCATGTTTTTAGAGCTACATATAGATTGAAAATCAATGGCTAATGCATGTCCTCATTCATGACAATGCAAATACGCCACCATTCGTCCTAAAAAAAACCCAAAAAAAACCACCAACAACAAACAAACAACAAAAAAAGGGGGGGACTCAACCAAAACCAACTTCCTGCCCTATGGCAAGTTATGCAAATACATCTTTGTCAGAATTCAGAAAAAAATTCTAATAACCTGATCTACACTGAATAAGGTCAGAAACTTGAGGAATCAAGATTTTTTTTGCATGAAGAGCATTAAATAGATGTTGTTTTATCTAAAAGGAAGAGGAACATGGTTGCAATACTAACTCACTGGTTTTTACCACCTTCTTCATCACACACAGAGAACTCTCTAAAGCTTTTCCTTTACCTATAGTTCAGTATGGAAGAATGAAGGCAGTCACTGGCTTGCAATACCTACATGGCCAAGTTAATTCAAACAAACATTGCTCATTATTTATGAGTAACCATCCTCAACAAATGCCTGTAATGAGAGCGGGGGGAGATCTAGGATAAATTAATAACACTACACCCACTTATGAAACAAAACTGTGACCTTATATATAGGCCATCCAATTATGATCCCTACAGTGATGTTAAATTTGGAATGATGGAAAATAATTATTTTCCACCATGTCAGAATAAGAAGCATTGTCATGACATACCAATATTCCCAGTATTTTTATAAGTTCAGAAAGAAAATAACACAACCACTGGGGAATTTAATCTACGAAGAGACTGCTTATCCTTTGAAGTTTGGTATTTTAGATGAGTCATAAAATACTATCTGCTGTCATGATTTGGTACTTTCCAACTCCTGCAAGTATCCATCTATTTCAAGTAATTATTCTTTCAGAACTCTGACAAATTGTCATCCATGGCCTTTAAGAAACTGTTTTCACAGGTACATTCATTTCCACAACTTACTGTTTTAAGAAAGTGTTTCTTCAAGCAGTACATGAATTTGAAAGACAGGAAGACCACACTGGTTTCTCCAGTTAATTTCAGGGTCATAGAGTTAAAAGCCACCATATAAAAACTGCTAGTCCAAAGTTCATTGATCTGCTCTTTATTGGGCGAAGTGGCTCATCTATTGTACCTTAATTAACAACAGTAGAGGCCCTCCAATTTTGTTATAGTCTACTCCATTAGTAATAGTACACTCTAAGCTCTGAAAGCATTTTGGTAATTTATTAAATTCATCAATTTTTTCCCATAATCACCCTACAGCTCTATTATAGGAGAAAAAAAACATCCCTTATTCAAATAAATTTTGCTTTTATTTAGTTGCAGTAAAAAAGTTTATCTTGCCCTAATAATAAAACGTTCATCTTCAAACCCAGACAAATTTCTGTTCAGTATGGTTAAAACAGTTATCTTGTGCAAGATCAACCTCTTCACACCCATCACACTTCAGTGTTCATTCATATTGATTTACACTTTTAATGGCACTTCGCTTTGTCTCCAGAGAACACACAGGAGCTTCTGACTCAACAGCTGCATAAAGTCTAAAATATCTGAAGCCTCACCATACTTCTCATGATCCACTTTGTTTATGACACCAGGACGTTTTTTTGTAAAAATGAATTGTACCCAAAAAACAGAAGTGTAAGAGTGCAATACATTCCAAAATACAATCTCTGTGGCTTTGTACAGAGAACACAATTTATGCTTTAAAGAACAGGAAATAACTCATACATTATCCCTGAGGTATTCCACTAAAACAACATTATTCTGTGGTCTAACAGAGACCACATGTTTCCTTTCTCTCATGTCCTGCTAAGATCACTTGTGTCACACCAGAAGAAAAAACTTAACTTTTCCACTGGTTCATAAAGGAGGAAAAACCCCCAAATATAGACAGCTCAGCTCTTGAATGAGAAGGTAAGGGTGTGATCTCCTGAAATCACATCAATAGTGTTAAACCTGCTAGACCCTACGCTATATGTCTAAGAATACTAAAGCTCTCGTCTACATGCACATACAAAGCTTTTCAAAAAAATCAATAAGAGATGGTGGCAACACCAGTAACAATTTATCTGTCTTAAACATAGAAAAAAAATCCTAAGGAGACATTAATATATTAAGACAGCATTACTACTTATAATATTTACAGTAATATTATTATTATTACAATAGGATCAGGGTTTTTAAACCATGTCTACATCTAACACTACAAAAACTAAAGAGGGAAAAATACTAATAAAAGCTGTTTCTGCTATTCTTCTTCACACCTCTGACAACTTTTTACAGACTGTGTCACTGTTCCTCGTTGTTCCCCTCCCATGAACAATTTCCAGATTCGGTTGTCATGTGACAAATACAAAAAGCATACAGAAGTTGGAAAAAATACATTTAACTATAGAAGTTAGGAACAGATTCAAAGATTCAACTCAAAACTTAACATTTGTTTTCTAATTTATAAAGGGACATAAGTGGAACCATGAATTAAGCTTACAGTTAAATTATATCCTATCTCAAATATAAGAATTTTCCCACATACACAGAAGACGGCACTAACTTAAGTACATGGATTGCTAGATCAGTTTGAGTTTCTCACATCACTAGGCACTATAAAAACACTAAATCTTTTTGTTCCTGTTTTTATGAATTTTATATACATGTAAAGTTCTTCAATATTTTTCTCTGCAGTTATCACCCATCAATAATTACAAGATAAAAAAATAGTTATTAGATGGTTAGATGTTTCAAGATCTCATCACAGAATGGCTCTGCAAAGCGAATTACCAGGATCTCCCTAAACACAGAGGTTTAAGTAGAAAAATCTAGTTCTAATTAGCCTATAATTAGGCTATTTCATTAGATGCAACAGTGCTGGTTTAAGATAAATAATTATTTAGCTTTTATACTGATGCATACAACTTCACCATGAAGTCCTTAACCAATGTCACTGCAGAAGTATTTATATACTAACCAAATCACCATCTCTATACTCTGTATTTTCACAAAGTCCATACACAAAATCCACATAACTAGAGTTGAAGAAAAATTAATCAAAACCTTCTAACCTATCTACATATGACAACTATCTTTCCTTAAAAGCAAAATTATGTAACTTGAAATGTGTATTACAAAATACACAAAAGGTGAAAGTGGTAACATTCCCATATGTAATAAATTGAGTAACTGAAATGGCCAAGAATAATTATCAGTTCCCCCCATCCAACACCTAAAAAGTTACATTGTTTCCCAATTTACCCAGCAATGGACAGCTCACCTCACGTCTACTAAGAGCTTATTTCCCCTCAACACAAGCACAGAAGAGCTCCCTTTTGCTAAACTCTGAGTATTGGTAACCCCTTCCCTCACACCTTTAAATCCAGGCAATAAATTAATAATAATTTCCTGGAGCAATATCAAGTGTCAGAATACACACAGTATATATGAAGGCTCATTTTCATGAGATGTGTACAAATCTTAAGGGAATCAACTTGAAGCAACAAATGAAATTTCTGAAACAGTCCATTCTCCACTCAAGCACTGACCAAGGAACAAGAGTTACAAGATTTAGAGATTAAAAAAAAAAACAGTGTTAAAACACAAACATGACAGTCTTGAGTCAAGCAAGACCTTTCCATTTAACCAGCACGCAATGCTAACCTGGTTGTAACTTCAAGTCAATTTGAATGCAGAAGTGTTCTACTCTTAATTTCCATTTGCTCCCCGTGGAAAATTCACACTACTGTGAGTCCAGGTTGGCTCCAAAGTTACAAAGGACCACTACAAAACCAATTACTGTTTCCCACATCAATAACGTCTTTCAGGCAAGATGCAAAGATTTCCAAGATTGCATTACTGCTTTCAGAGCCCTGCTGACTCCTGCTTATCTTATTGTTACTTGTTTATACAAAGTCATCTCAGGTAACAGATGACCAAAAGTTAGTATTTTGTTTTATTGCATTTTATTACCTCACCATGCATCTTCTATGTGTGAGTTGCATTTATTGAGAATGCAATCTAAACATTCCCCTCCTCCCTCCAATTACAATATGTGTACACACATTTTGCAATCATGAGCAAAAGCAATTCTTGGCATACTTTCCTTCAGATTTACAGGCCAATAATTTTAACTCATGGTCATGGGAGCCACCCTTGACCACAAGAAATCCACAAGAAAGTTGATATACCTATGTCCTGGCACAATCTATACAGGAGAAATCTAACTAAAAATGCAACTATCAATAGTTCGTCAGACTCCACAAACACAGTGAAAAATAATGTCCTGAACTGTCACAAGGCCAACAAACTAAGCTTTACTACTTGGCTTTCCTACCTACAGGTTTTTCCCTCCTTTGGAATTATTTTGTTTGCTTTTGTTTCGGGAGGTGTGTCTTGGGTTCTGTTTGTTGGGTTTGTTTGATTTTTTAACTTCCTTTTTAATTGGAAAGGAATAAGAGGGAAGATTTAAAGAATATTCCATTAAATAAAATCATGCTTTTCTAAACTGCTGCTTTCTACTACTGCTCTGAGCATACAAGTCTAACAGGAAATTAGATTCTTTTTAAAATTAGCAAGAGACACTGGCATTTTAATGGTACATTCTAGATATTCAAATAATGAACTATACTGTGCATGTGTATATATGTATATACTTGTATCAACACATAAATATGGAAAAAATAAGCAGCATATATACACATACAATAAATAAATGTATAAAGTAATCAATATTTATTCATTGCTGCTGTTTCTCAGGAGGTAACACGCCTTTAATCACACCTAGAAGCAGAATACATGAATAAATGACTAATCTTACATACAAGGAAGTTTCCCCTAACATGCTCCATAACTGTACAGATTTCCTAAGAAATTAGGATGGATATCCAACTTCCAGATGTTACACCACTGCAGTAAGAACTGTGCAGACTTAAAAACAACTTCAAGTCCAAATTCAGACCTCTGCTACTGTTTGCTGCTTTCTATGGTAACCTAACAGCTAAGTTAGCAGCTTACTTCTAATTTGCACTGAAACAAAAACAAAAGGGAGTAGGAAAAATAAGACACAACAGGCACACTCAAATATACCAATTAAGAGCTATTAATGACCAAGTCCTGCAAATCATATAGAAGAAACTACTTGTTCTAGAAGAAATCTGGTATTTGTAGCATGTGCTCAAACATTCCCACTGATTTAATGTTCTTTATATCCCTCTTAGCAGTATCTTCTTCCTTACCACAATTATTAACTGCTTCTAGCCCCATTCACAAGCCCCTCAATATCCTCCTATGCTGTTCAGGGTCACCTACACATTGCCAGTACTCATGTCCATCTAACCTCTCCTTCATGTACCCTGTCAGACAGACAAAAACCCAAAAAAGTACTTGCTGTGGCTGGTTTGAAGTCACACATGACAGATATTGGCTAAAATTATTATGCTTCCTCTCCCTGTTTCTCACAGGACACTGCTCATAGCTGCCCCCATCTCCTTTTGGATTTTCAGTAAGCTTCAGAGAGCTCAAGGCTACTAAGTTCCTAGCCCTGTCAAATTTCTGTTTTATTACACTATTGGTTGTACTGACACAGACCTACTTAATCATTAGACCAACTTATTTAAGAAACACTGTTATTACAACCAACTACAAAGTAAGACTCCTCCCCCAACTTTGCTTTCAAAATAGTGCCAATAAGCACAATTTACTAGCACAGAATCACAGAATGGCTTGGGTTTGAAGTGACCTGAAAGATCAGCCAGTTCCAACATCCCCGCCATAGGCAGAGACACCTCTGCTACCATGTTGCTCAGGGTGCACATCCACCCTGGGCTTCAACACTTCCAGTGATGGGACATCCACAACTTCTCTGGGCAACCTGTTTCAGCTTATGAACACCAAGACAAATACAGGACTTTACATTCAGTAAAGACCACAGTCACGTTTGGAATGACAGCCAAACTTCATGAATTGGTCAGACTTTAGTATCTAAAACAGGGAAATAAAAACCCCTGCCTCCTTCATGGTATCCAAGATTTATGCATAAAAAACTTGAGTTTCCATCATTGTAACAAGGTTTTCATTGGTACACAGGCCGTAACATGCACTACACAGACTCCAGCCTGCACCAAGCAAGCCACGCTTTGAGTACAAACCAAGAGTCAGTCTGCCAGTTTAGCCAAGCCTCTGCTACACACCAAAGCTGCTTTCCACCAGACATTAGCTACTTTCCTTTACTACCTGGTCCAACAGTGCTGCTCTTGCTTATTCCTGTGAGTGAAAGCAAGGTCTCTTCCTCAAATATTTATGCTAGTCCCTTAAACATGAAGACTTGACCTTACCTCTTCTCTCTCTTCACTCCTTTTCTTCTCTCAGTGGAAGTTAGACAAAATATGGGACTAGGAAGAGAAAAAGAATGAGTGGGAGAAGGGAAATAAAGGTAAAAGCAGTTACAGAAAGAATAAGGATTAGTTTATTGAACAGGAATTGATCAAAGAAACGGTAAACAGAGATATGCTATCACACACCACGCTTACAGATTTTAGGTTTTCTATTTGCAGAACTCAACACCCAGGATTGAAAATTAAATGCCAATTGCTTGATGTCAGTAAGTTTACTAAACATCTGCTATACTTCTGAAAATAAATTACATTAAAAAAGTCCTACCCATTCAAAAACCATCAATTATTTGAGCTAGAGAGCCAAGGAACTGTAAAATACAAAACAAGTACAGCACATGAAGAGGTGTAAAATTATTTTTTCATAGCAATATTGCATATTGCCTGGAGAAGTATATAATAGCTACCTAACATTAGCCTGTTATAGTCTATCACTGAAAAATGTGAAATGCCTTTAAAGAAAAATTCAAAGGCTAGGAACAATAATAAGGTAGTTTCCCAGTAAAAATATCTTGGCTTTATGTCATTTTTTGCATCACCTGTTTTACTGCAAATGAGTATTTCTCCATCTAGCACAAAATGATAAAAAGCTGTTGATTAAACTTAGACAAACTGCCTGTATGTGACTTAGCAATTACTCCTGATGAAAACATTTCATCTGTTACCTTACACTATTATTCTTGACAAATATCCTAAAAAATGAAGGCTTTCTGCAAGTATATATGGTCCACATTCTGTAAGAATACCCAAATTCACATCTACAACTGTATGGGCTAAGTCTATTTAATTTTTATTAAATATAACAGTATACCTCACGGCAATTCAGTCACCAGTATTCCTCCCAACAAGTACAGATTTTGGGGTGAAAAAATACATGGCTAAAAATAAATATTGGCATTGCCTTCAACACTATAAATATTTTGCAGGCTTCATGATCCAAAATAATTAATTTTTTCTATGCTGTTCAATAAGACTTGGGAGTCTACTGTAATTATTAGCTACCTAATACAGAAGAAGTAAATTCTTTTTATTTATTTCAAGTCTGACTTCAGCTAAGCATATTTTTGTTTTGATATGTTTTCACTTATGCAGATTTCAAAAACTAGCTCCTCTTTTTTATCCATGACATTTGATTCACCTAAATAGCTCAAGAGTGCTTCTACTTTTACTCATGGAAGCAATCTGCAGACATTCACCTAACTGCTACACTTATGCCTAGGATTCTAAACACAAGCAAGTCAGAAAGTCACATTCTTTCAAACATAAACTTTTAATTCTTTCTGGCAGTTGGAAGAACTCCATTAACTACAGTTCAACCTGGACTATATCTTTTCATAACAATTTGGCAGTATTTCAATGTTCTTTACAAAAACTTGGGGATGATACTGGCAAGAAAAAATGAGGGAACAGATGGAAGGACTATTTCATGTTCAAGGACACACAAAAAAACACAGAAGTGTACGATCAAAAGACCCTTCCGACTTTCAAGAAAACAAAACTGAATTTATTTTCAACTGCAATTATTTTGCAAAACTGTATTATTTAAGAAATTTCTATTCCATGCATTTTAACTCTGTAGCTTTGTGTTTTCAATGGAGGTTTCAGTACATTTTTCAATTACAGTAACAGAGACATAAAATATCTGATTTTTAAGTAAGCACAAAGCAATTCTGCCCAGTGATGGAAGCTCAATAAACAGCTTTAATTTTCACTACTACTGCCATACAGAAGGGAACAAAAAGCAGTGTTGGCTTTTGTCTTTCAGCACAAAAGATATCACTGGAAAGTAAGACAGAGAACAAACATTTAAAAGAACCCCACAACACAGTCACTCATAAAAATCCTTCATAATATTAATGATATTTAAGAATCGCATCAAACGTTCCTATCCGAAGCAAAAGAAAAAAAATCACTGGAATTACTTGGTAAGGCATCTGAGGGAGGAACTTTACCCTTATCACCAGTAAAATAACTACTGTATTGTTTATGAATTATATATAAAGTGTTCATGTTTCTTTCACAGTTCTAGAATGAGAGGTTTGGAAACCAAAAGAGACAGGTAATCACCCTGTACCTTCCTCAAAAGTTATATTTAAGTTGCTGTAATCCTCAAGTCTTCAGTTTAAGAAGAACTGACTAAAACCACTCTTTATTGGAAAATTTTCTTTAAACCAATAGTTAAAACAGGATTAACCATCTAGACTTGACTGTCCTCTGTTTTGTGATACAGTTTTCAACTCAGGCCATTATAACCATTCCAATTAGAAGTTAGGTCCCTCTGGCTACTCAAGGGAAGCTAAAAGCATCACCAACTGTCAAAAAGTACCTTCAGTCCTATCAATTTAGAAGAGTTAAAAAGTAATGAACACCAAACAAATTCAAAAATTCAGAACTCCTCAAGATAAAAGACTTGAATCTACCATTCTATATAGAAGTTTAAGTTCTTGAGTGGCAAATACAGGCTATTAGTTGTATCAGTTTCTGTGACTGATAAATAACTGTTCTGCACAACATCTTTAACTCTAAAATGGAGAGACACAGGAATGTGATGGATGGACCATTTGGTGAGTAAGGAACTGGCTGCATGGTTGCACTTGTACAAGTTGCAAGCTGTCAAGCTCGATGTCAAAGTGGAGACAAGTGATGAGTGGCATTCCTCACGAACTGGTACTGGGACCATGGCTGTTTAAAACCTTTGTTGGCGACATGGATCAAACACATTCTCAGCAAGTCTGTCCATGACATGAAGCTCTGTGGTGTGGCCAACACGCTGGAGGGAAGGGATATCATCCAGAGGGACCCTGACAGGCTTGAGAGGTGGGCCTGCGTGAACCTCACAAAGTTCAATACAGCCAAGTGCAAGGCGCTGCACCTGTGTCCTTGGAAGCACAAGCACAGGCTGGCCAGAGAATGGGTGGAGAAAGAGCCCTGAGGAGGACAGAGGCTCGCAGGTGCTGGTTTACGAGCAGCACGACACAACTCGGCAGTGCTCAGAAAGACAACCATGCCCTGGGCTGCATCAAAAGCAGTGTGGGCAGCAGGTCAAGGGAGGTGATTCTGCCCCTCCACTCCGCTCTCAAGAAATCCCACCTGCAGTTCTTTTTCAAGCTCTGGGGTCTGCAACACAAGAGAGAAGTGGACCTGTTAGAGCAGATCCAGAGGAGGTCACAGGGATAATCCAGAGGCCTAAGCACCACTCCTACAAAGGCTGAGAGAACAGAGGTTATTCAGCCTGGAGAAGAGAAGGCTCCAAATGCCTAAAAGAAGCCTTTCAGTATCTAGAAGGGGTTTATAAAAAAAGAAGGAGAGTGACTTTTTTACGTGAGTAGATATCGATAGGACAAGGGGGAACAGTTTTAAACTGAAGGATGAGAGATTTAGATTAGATGGCAGGAAGAAATCCTTCACAGTGAGGGTGCTGAGGCACTAGAAACACGCTGCACAGGGAAGCAGCGCCATGTCCCGTTCCTGGAAGTTCAAGGCCAGACTTTGATGAGGCTTTGGGCACCCTGGTCTAGTGGAAGGTGTCCCTGCCCACGGCACGGGCGCTGGAACAAAGTGGTTTTGAAGGTCCCTTCCAGCTCACACCATTATATGATAAGGGGGCCAACAACATTATAAGGCTTCCTTCTTAAGTTGCAATATAAAGTACAATAATGTCATTAAAATTTAGTCTTATCATCTCGTCTTTGAACTTGAAGGCAATTTACTTTTGTGATGAAGATATAAAAGTGAATGATTACCTAGATTATGATGGCATAAAATACAAAAAACACAACTACAAATGAGAATAAAATAAAAAAGCTTTCCTTAACCTGAGCCTGCAATATGAAATTTTAGTATCTAAACTATCCAAGTGCTAATTTTAAACTCTCAAACTAGGAACAATACTATTTTGGAAGTGCCTGATTTGCAAAATTGCTGGTCCCTTTAAAGTCTCACTTAGGTCCTACAGCACTGGATCTCCATCTAAGCAGTGTATGAACTATCACATGAAACAAAAGGTAGCACTCTGGCAATACAATATGCAAAAGTAACATACTCTACTTGCACAGGATGCAATCTGTATGCTACTATAATATATTCTTCACATTCACTTCTGAAACACATAACTTGAATGGACACTGATTTACTACACTTCTTACCCATATTTTAATTTTGAAAAATAAAATACAAAACCACTTAGGTCAGGCATGTTAAAAAAATATACTCTGTGCAATAAAACTGTCTTCAAAGGCTTAAAGATAACCTTATTAAAATTTTCTAACAGCCAACACAGCTTAAATCTTGCCTGTTTCATTAAGATTTGGAAAAGGAAATAAATATAATCGCAGTATCTCCTAGCAAGTATATGAAACCTTGAAAAGGTTTCTCTCAGTACTTGTTTGTTATGCCTTAAAGGTTAACAGCAGTTTTTCTTTGAACACAACTACAGGAGGTGAAGGTCATGAGCACAATTTTGGATGCTCAAAGAGATCAGGTCTTGTGGGTACAACTCTTCTGTTACTAAGAAAATGTGAACACTGAAGTAGATAGAAATACCCATCTTGCACCATTCAAAATACCACTACAATTAATATTTTAAATAATCCAGAATTTGGAAGTATAGAATTGAGGATTTTTTTCCCTAATCCACGTTTCTCATCTGTGGAATTTTTTTTCCCCCAGAGATGCCTTAAGTGTCACTCTCAGCAATAAATCAGAACTATTTGCACAGTGGAAACACTTAAACAGTGTACCTCTTGAAAAAACACTGTCCAACAAAATCTGCTTTTGAGAGATTCACAAATGCTCATTTGGATGGAAGTCATGAGGCAAATAACATAGATGCACTTTAGGATCTCTGCACAAGTCTGAATTGGGTTCTATTTTATATCTTCATCCATCTATACCCCTCCCACTAAATTGTGTTAGAATGTCACATGACAACAGCAAAATACTTTCATTAAACCTTCATTTACATTAATCTAGTTAGAACAATACCATGATTCTACAATTACATACACCACTCCTTAACTCAGTCCCACAAATAGTCCTTACTAAAATTAGTATTAGCATGCATGCAAAATTAAGACTGTCCTTAGTCAAACCAAGAACTGAACTGGACAAACACTTCAGCCCTCAGTGTGACACCGATTTCTGTATTTCTGCTGCTTTCAAACAGAACTTTAATAGTTGTGTATGCTGAAACTGTCCAAGAGAAATCAGGAGCTGCATTACCTCAAAGTAACCTGAAGAGGTTACTTAGTCTTAAGAGAAACTTTCCCTAGATTTAGTTTTAAGAGTCAGTATTATTTTCCCTCTGGAATTTCCCAGACAGCAAAAACACTCACCCAAAAGCCTAAGTGACAATTTAGCAATTTTCTCCTTTAGATACGAAAAATTTTAAGATACATAAATGGATTCATAACTCCAATCCATATTACTGCACTTCTGACACAAAGTTTGTGGAACAGAAACACGTCTTAAAAAAGAAGGAATTTAGATTTCAGACCTTCCTTCTTTCAAGAAGCTTGTTTTACTTTTGGGGGTGGGGGGGCATTTCATTCTTTATGAATATATAAATAAAAACATCAATGGAGTTAAAAAATAAAGGTAGAATTTGTTTTGTACTCTCATCTCCTTAAAACAAATCATAGATCTGTTTATACAAATGGAGAAACTGAGTCACGAAGGCAAACTGACTCATTTAAACTCATACAGGAAAACTCTGGAAGATCTCTAAATTCCCAAGAGGTTCTTAGCACAAAAAATAAACTGTAAAATTTGAAAATTAGTATTTTTTGGGTTATTTTATTACCCTCCCCCAAACACTTTCTGTAAAATGTACAAGGTTATTTTCCTCTAATTGTCAATCAGATGTCTGCTTGAGAACATGACAGAAGCCATGAAGAGCTGCAGACTGTATAGCATCAAGAACAGGAGCTTTCAACTGAAGGCAAAGAAAGAAAAAGGCAAAAGGCTTCCATAAAAGCCTGTATACTCTTTGTCTTTTTCATGTACTTTTAAATAGAGAGAATAAAACATAGCTTAGGAAAAAAAAATTGTATTTATATAAATAAAGATGATGGAAGCATACATTACTGGAGAATTAAGGAAATCACTCAGCCTTTGGCCTCAAAACACACTAAAGGCATGCATTAACAACACCCTAAAAGTCTATCTTACTGTTCAACTTCAAGTATACCTTAAATCCTACATCAGTGCTTCTAAATGGTATCCAAATTAAAATTCATCAGAGACTGAAGACAGCTTTTCCACTTCAATACCTCACTTTTGATTTCTTAAATCCAGAAGGTTCTAAAGCTATACTGGAATAGGAATTCATATCTCATTAAATTAAAGAACAAGACTAAAGACAGGCATTAAAAAAAAGGTGAAAATTTATTTTTGATTATTGTTGCTTAAAACATAAAATTTGCAGCTGCTATAGTATGTATCAGAGTACACTACACCAACTACCAAATAATGAATCCTTGTGACCTCCCTTCCCCCCACTCAAACATATTTATAGTGGTGACACTAAATGGTTCATATTTCATTTAGGAAAAAAATTAGACGTTACGAATCGCACCTTCCCTCAACACTTGTATGCATATTATCACATACACAATTTATATAGCAATATATGAAATAAATTCAAGGAAAAAATGCAATGCCAAAATTACATGGCAGCAGAAGAAATTCTGTGTCTTTAAATAAAGTAACAGGTTATAATCTCGCGTGCTTTATTCCCTTAAATTCATTCCGTATTCTCTAACTATGAATACATGGAATTACTACACCGATGTCCAGTGAAGGTATTTCCTGGAAGATGAACATGACGTTCACAAATGTGTTTCCACAAAGAATTTAGCTGACTGTCCGTGATCGTAATCCACGACTCGCGTTGATACATATTACCGATTTTATGTCGTTAGTAGGACAGACAGCTGGACAGTATCGATCACAAAAGCAGGAGCCTTTCCAATTTACTAACCCGACATACGTGCTACCTCACAGCACCACATACACACCCCTCGAAGGAGCTGCTTGAGTCTGTTGCCTCTTTCCACCCCCCTTCTCCCCGACAAGAGTGGTCTCGTTCACTTGCCTTTCACACACATAACCAATAAAATTAATCAGCTGGAACACAGCATTTTTAAATCGCAGTAAAGTCAAGAGCTGTTTTGTACGTTATTTGAAGGGAACGGCCTTTTCATTTTAACATAGTAAGACACTAATATGCTGCAGACAAACGCACTGCATGGGGTGTGGAGGACCCGAGCTGATTAGATTACCACAACATCAGCCTGAGGCCGCCATTTTTAGAATCTCTAAAGGACAAAAGAGGGAAATTAATAAATTTGCTCCACATTTTTTAAAAAGTAACTTCAAAAGTATAGTGATGATAACCAATTAAACATGCATTGCAAGTACTGCCATGGATATCTCCTGCTGTTCTCTGATCTGAACCCTGAGTAACAAAAATGCTTCGTTATTATTCCTTTAAGGTACTGTAAATAAACAGACTAAAACATACGTAAATCCAGATGCAGCACTGAACTTCTGCTTTTGACGACACGTAGTATGTAGCATTTTAGGGACCCCAGGGCTTTCAGACACCGCACACCCCCTAATAGCCGAGTATGGGGGAATACAGGACCTTTATAATCAGGCTATATTATGTTTCTCTCCCTATTTAGTAGTACACAGTGAACCGTTTGTTTCTCTTCCCCGGTGTCTGCAGCAATACGGTCGAACCCACCAACACTTAATGCTTCAGGAAAGAGAATGAAATGTGCCACCCAGGGAACACGAACACTGGCTGCAGAAACTAAAGCAAGAAAGGGGTGCACCAGTCTAACTACTTAGAGTCTCGAGAAAGGGGGTGGGGAGAATGATCCCCTTTTAAATTGGCACAGAAACTCCTGGGGACAGCTCTCCGTTCGTCCAGGTTACAGCACGAAGCGGAGATATTAACAGGGAGGCAGGCAGGGAGGCGGGGGTGTGGAAGGCAAAGAGATTAGGCCTATAACGAGCCATTTTAGTACCACAAAGCAAAAATATACAGGATGGAGGAAAAGAATAGGCTTCCCCAAGCTTCGTAAAACTCAATACGCAGTCCCAATAACGCACAAACCCGTTCTGAAAACCGCCAGCCCAAGGGAGCCTATGTTGTCACATAATAGCTCCTTTTGGCTCATTTTCCAAGCATAATGCATAAATCTGGCGTAACTGCCAAAAAATTCTTCTCAGCTCCTCCAGTTACAGTAACCCGCCATATTCATAAGATATAGTGACAGCCTGCCATTTTTTAACCAAACCCCACAAAAGGAAAAGCAAATTCAAGGTAACTTAAACAGAAATGAAACACATTTCAGGGTAGGAAGGAGTTATACTCGCACCGAAGGTAATGAGACATTCCCGTCGCATTTCACTCCCTTTTTCCACCCCCCCCTCCCCCAAAGCACCCACAGCAGAATATGCTGGTAATAACCAAAGACTTACCTGTAATGGTCACAGGCCAGGCAACAGGACCCCTCAGCTGAGCCCCTTCTCTATCCCAACCAAAACAATGCAACAGTCCCACTGCGGATATCCCTACCCTAGGTTGGACTCAGCCCTCAGTAGGCTCTAGTAAAAGAAAGGGAAAGAGGAGACCCCCCCCTCCCCCCAAACCTAGCTCAGTGCGCAGAACCCTACAGGGACCAGCTCAAAGGCGCCTTTGCCCTGGGACCTGTGTACAAACCCCGCTGCTGCCGCCGCTGCTCCCGTGCCTCCCTCCCTCCAGCCTCCTACGCTCCCTTCTATGTCACTGCCTCTCTCTGGGAAAATGGCGTCCGCTCTCCCCTCCCTCCCCCTGCACGGGGCTCACCCGCCCCGCCTGACAGGGGCAGGGTTACCAAGGCGAAGCCAAACAGCCGCCATTTTGCTTACGGGCCGGGAGTGCAGCCCGCGCCCGCCGAGCCCTCAGAGTCCATTTTGCAACACGCAGAACGGCTCCGGGGTCTGGGCGCGGTCGCGGCACCAGACTGCGGCAGGGGCTGGGCAGGGGGGCCGTGAGGAGGGAAGTAGGGCAGCGGAGGAGGGGCGGCGGCAGCGGGGGCTGGCGCCGGGGGCGATCCGCAGCCCCGGCGGCGCAGCCCGCGCGGGAGGGGCGGGGGCTCCGTCCCGGCCTGTTGTGGGGCCGAGCGCGGGCGGGAGCGAGGGTGTCTGAGTCAGAGCTGCATCCTCGGAGGAATAAACGCCAAAACTCCCTCCTCGGCCGCTCTCACACCCCCAACCTCCGGCTTCTTCCTCACGACCGTCGATGCTGTCAGCATACGTGTTCTTTATGAATCTCTTAACAGCACATTTTCGGCCTAAGCTGCGCGAAAAGCCGGGCAGACCCGCCGGATCTCACGCAGAAGAACTACCTGAGGGGAGGGGAAGAGGGGAGCGAGAAAGGAGCGGGAATTTTTGCAGACCTGCTCAGGAGGTTTTGACTGAAACTTTCAGTAAGACACTCGAGGCTGAGAATCTTCCCCGAAGCGTTTAGGACTCAAAGGCAAGTGAGAGAAAGCTTCTTTCCTTAGAACGAGTGCAACAGCACTCGCTGAAGGCATTTCTGTTCTGCAGGGAATGAGACAAGCAGCGAACGAGCCTCGTTTGCCCGTTAGGGAACGGCGCTCGGGGAGTAGGAATGGCGCGCTTCCATCCAGACCAGCGGGCGCTGCCAATGCCAGGAGCTCGCTCAGCCTTTCAGGGCAGACACAGCTCCGGCCATTCGTAAGCAGCCCGTCTTTCTAACCACCATATCTCCTCCCAGCTCCCGCTGTACCCCTACGCCGCCCTGCCTCCCTTGCCCGGCTTCAGCCCCTCCAGCGATACGGCTGATGGAGGGAGGGGAGGCGGCGGCTGGGGTTTCGTTCGACGCCCACCAGGGGCTGAGCGAGCCTTCTTCAGTGCGCAAACTCGGGGCACCAGATAAAAGCTGGGCTGGCAGCTCTTACCCTGCCTCGATGGAGCCGCCACTTTCGGGTGACTGGAGAAGCAGTTAGCAGCAGCGCCATAGACTAGCGTCCCCCCACACCTTGGGCACAGAGAGTTTGGGGCTCTAAACAGCTGCTGCTGCGGCAGGAGGGAGCCGAGGTGAAGGGATCTGCTAGCTGGTTGGACGCAGAGGAGGCGGCTGTAATGGGGCATTAAGTCTGAGGGAGGAGGGGGGGCGATTAAACCTCTTGTGATCATGGCGGAGTCTATGGGTATTTTTTTTCCTGTCTAACTCTTCTGTGCGTGTGTCTCTTGTTTCTTTCTCTCTCTCTCCTTAGGGCGCTTGGCTGGGGCTGCTCGCTCGGGTTCTGCCTGTTGTTGCGCGAAATGGCGGCTGGCGTCTTGGTGGGTTTGGTTGTCGGTTTTTTGTGTAGGG
>VYZP01040737.1:0-13950 GCA_013400635.1 Hypocryptadius cinnamomeus
GAAATCAATCATAAATTCAAACCTCTTTATTTTAGAAACGACTTCAATATTTAAAAGCTTTTTTTTCTCTCTTTAATGTAACTGCACCTTCAAGGCTGCAGAAGCAGAACTGACTTTGAGATCCTTAAGAGAAATGCTATTTTCCTGCCAATATATACAAAAGGCAGTTCTAGGAAAAAGAAAAAACCCACAAAGGCGAGGCTGTGCTTTTCTTCAGAGTTTAAGAACAAAGTCTGGACAAAGAACACACAGCCTAGTTTTCAGCCCAAACTAAAGTAAATGAACTTGGTGTGGGTGCTTTTCAGGGCACACCAACATAATTCCTTGTTACTGCACTGCTTTTGTCCTCACCTGCGTGCAAGGAAAAACCAGATGAATGGAATCAGTGGAGACAAAAACCAGCCCTCCTTTAGGATGGTACAGAGTGAGAAATCTGCAATTCAGAAGGAGGATGCAGAGCCCATTCGTGGCCCACACAGTGGCTCACGGTGCAGAAATGGACTGCTCCAGCTCTGCGACACAGAACAAATAATTCAGCCTGTTGAAATAGCAACATTTCACACCCATATATCATTTCATTGTGATGATCTTAAGAGTTCTTGGGGGTGGACGTTATATTTGCTTGTTTTTAAACCTTAAAACTCATTCTTCAGATGGGCAACATACCACAGAGAGTCAGTGATGGAGAGGTGAAACCAGGCGAGTTCCAGAACAGTGTCAGTGCCAGTTCTCTGGCACGTGCCACTCTCATCCAACTAATTTCAGCACCAATTTGTTTCTAAAAATTATCTTTTGTGCCCCCATCTTTGTACAAAGCTCTTTTTCGCAAGCCCAGAGCACACAGCTCAGCACAAATGCAACACTACAAAAATACTCATATCGAGTAGAAAAGACAAACTGATTGCTCTAAAGCAAACAGATATATTAACCTCAGAGCTGCCCTGTTCTGGTTTCTGGTCAACTACAGTCTTCACAATCAAGTTAGAAGATCCCTTTAAAAAGGATTAAGCAACTGTACTATTAAGAGACCACAGAACAGGAGCAAGAATTAGGCTGTGTCCTTGTGATATCTTAACCACCTATGGCTTTGTATGAACCCAGGAAGTATTATTTGGCTCTGCGTATAGCAACACGATAAACCTGGCTGCATGGGTAGTCATGCTGCCGCACTAGCATCTGAATGTCACCTTTCCCAGGAGAGGGCAGCTGTCATTCATAACCACCTCTCCTTAATTGAAAAATGAGAGGCCCCTATTTCCAGGAAGCCATAGGCCAAGAGCATTAGGCAATAAATGAGTTTTACTTTTTACGTACCTCCAAATAAAAAGAAATCAGTTGTAATCAACAAAGCATTAACATACTGTCTTGTAATATTTCACATAAAACATGTCACTGAAAACTCAGTATTGAGCAGGAAGGAATTTGATGAATCAAGTAGATGAAGCCAAGATGTAGTTATTAGATGCATTACATCTTTAGCACATCATCTGTAAAAATGTCCAGGGTAAACTAACGCTCCAGGGGAAACCTGACCTTTAAGAGGCTCCCTAATACTACATCTAAATTAATGTCAGTGACAGGCACTTCAATCTAAAATAGCAGGGTTCTTTCGTTCTATCTACACTATCTATTCATCCATTTATTTGTGTGTAAATGTGTGTGTGCACAAATGGATTTGTGTCATTCTGCCACTGGAGGAGTGGGTGGGGGACAAAAAGAGCTCATCGATTTTTTTTTTATTATTATTATTTCTATTCCTTACTACTCCTGTGCATATTGTTAGTTTTCCAGGATTCAATCAGAAACCTTCCAGCATAAAAAAAGGGTAGGAAAAAATATTTTTTATAGTAACTGAATATACTTCTCCAAGGAGGTATCAACCTTGAAAAACAAACATGCTTGAACTAGAGCAGGATGGAACTCTTGCAGCAATCAATACAACAAGGAATTCTGAATTTGTTTTAAAGAGCTGGGCTGGGCTCTGTCATGACCGGTGGTCAAGATAAAAATCATAATTGAGATCAATTTTTCTGTTTCAAAACAAAACACCGAAAATAAATTCAGTAGAAGATGCATTTCTGCCTTGGAGGAAAAGAAAGAAAAGAAAAATACACTGCAAAATACTGATCATAGAATAAATTCATGGCTGTTAGCCAAATCAGTGCTAACTGTAGTGGCCAAACCTTCCCTCACTTGTATTTTTCATTCAATTTTGGCGGTTTTATGATCAAGGGGTGAGGCCATTGCAAAGCAGCCACTCTGATGAACCTTCCTCCAGGCTTCTTATGGTGCTCTTCCTCCCTTGCCAACACCTCAGAGACGACCAAACCCATCTAGACCTGTGGTTCTCTGTCCTTCCACTTCTCAGAGGCAATTGCATGATGGTGTTTTCAAGAGATACGTCTTCATGCAATAGAAGCTGAAACCTGTTCCTTGATGCAAAGGATTTACACCTTGCTCTGAAATGAGGACAATCACATTAGCTAAATCCTGGAAAAGTGAAATTGTTAAGTCCTTTCACATTTTGTTGATCAAGAACCCTTTTATTGGAATATTTTCCTTTCCAAACCTCTAATTGGTCTTTATGCTGTGAAGAGCTACCTTGCATTTTAGTTACTTTATGTGTGGTTATATTTTCTTACAAAGACACAATTGATCAGGAATTACCATAATCCCACACAGAAAAGTAGTCCTAGAAGGACTGAGAGCATAAAACATTAATGTCAGTAATGCAGACATGACAATTTTCAACTCTCCTTTCAGCTAAACAATCTGCCTCTTTCATACTAACATCACTGTTCAGCCATGGGCTACATAAACAATGTCAAACCTGGTTTCAATATAAAGTGAGCACATTAATGTTCCCACTAATATACATTTCCCAGTAACCACTCCATTAGATTGCTTAGTTCAAACTGCATGACATATCCCATAACATATCAGCCAGTTCAGATTCACAAGCTCAGAAGATACAGATACTCTAAGTATTAAAAAAAAAAAAACTTTCTTGTGTGTGTACTCAAGAGCCCTGCTAATACAAAAACTCCCACGAGGTTCTCAAGAAAACATGACTGTGTGGAACACAGCCCTCCTCTCTTCAGTGAGAGTTTTTTTAGTTTTTGCTTTTTTTTTTCTTTTTGGATGATGATCTTTTACTTACTTCTTCACAGAGACTAAGTAAATGGACACAAAAATAAAGAGGTGTTGTTCAGAGCAGATATTCCTTTCTGTAATCTCAGATAATGTATCCAAGACCAGTGGATCCAGGGATGTCTCTCTTTAATCTATCCCAAAAGCAAGTCAATCGAGAGGTTAAAAAGCTTTATGTACATGATGTAGAAATCCCCTGATTTAGTTCACTACAGACCCTCTGATTATAAAGCATTGGTCTCAGGGCAGATGGACATGAGAACTGCCTCACTGCAAGGCAACCTCACGTGAGCCTCCTTAACAAGCCCGTGGTCCCACAAAGCACAGAGCACATGCTGTACGAGCAGCGTGCTACAGACAACATTACTGTGGCCTCCCATGTCAGTCCGGGTTACAGGGTGGTTTATTATGGGCTGGGGACCAATATCCTAGGAGCTCACACTTCCAATTTTCACGTTCAGCAGCTGGAAAGGCAAATATCCTCAGCCAGAAAGTTCATTAACCTTGAGATTTTCCATGGTCAGACTTCTTCAGTATTGCAGTAAGATGCAATTTTACATTTGGGTTATGGGGTTTTGAAGTATTTAATGTAGCTGGAAGCCAACAAATACCAGCTAACCTTATCCCTGAGCTTGATAGTGTGTTGTGCAAAATATAGCCACTTTGAAATAACATGACTTTAAAACTGTTTATGCTTAACGTGGTGAAATTAAACACACTGAGTCAGACACGCTAACTTTTCTATGCTGTTGAGTAACACTTAATACCTTAAAGAAGTGAGAAACAGGAAAGAGACTCAGGGATTTAGAGAGCAGCAGGGAATTTCCATAAAGCCATCTGATTTCTCAGAAGGAAAAGAACGAAAGTTGAAAGCGAAATTGAATTAATCCTAGAAATACGTAATGCATGCCCCCCAGTAATCAGACAATGGGGAGTACTCAGCATAGATAGAGGAAGGTCCAATCAATCTTTAAATGAAACAATACCCACTCTGAAATCCTCTGACTCTTCCAGGTTCACTAAACTTGACCCAGAGTACATAAGTCTGGACTGGCACTGATCTCATAGGGCACATCCTCAGAAGGTGTAAATCTGAGCGACTCCACTGACTTCAAAAGTCTGCTGAACCTCTAGCTCCAGATGTCTGTGTGCAGTCATGAATTGCTGATTTCACAATACTTTAACACACCTAAAAGAGCATCAAAGGCTAAAGCTTTTGCACTTGTTGTTAAGTAAACAATTACTTAATATGTTAAATAAAATTAATAGCTGAAAATATTCTACATATTCTGATCAGCAGTTGAGATTTATCCCATACATTCAGGTTCAAAGTAATTTTGCTTTGGGCTTCAAAGCCGACTTTTAAGTTCAGCCAGCTACCACTGTCAAGTTTCCAGGATAAAGTTCAATAAGGTTTACTTTCTAGTAAGAGTTCAGCCATTAACCTATACTACACACTTTTTCATGTGCAGTGTGCCTACTGAAATGCAAGTCTTCAGAATATTGTATCATGTCAGTCAGAACAAGGTCTGGCACAAAAACCCCAGCCAGGGCTATTTCAACCATTCAACAGTCCAATTACTTATACTATGTTAAACCTTCCAGCTCCATGAACGTAAAGCTGCTTACACTCAGGCAGCCAGGGTTGCACTGATAGGGTTGTACATCGTGAATTATTTTGTCAAAATACAGTGTTTCAAATGTAATTGCCAGAAGAGATGTAACATGCAGGCTTGCAGCCTCAAGTGCAATTTCCTGGCAACTACAATGGTGAGAGCTTATGGATTAGCACATGAGCAATTCCAATTAAAAGTGATGCAAGTCCATTAACATTGGGTCTGAGTAATATCCCTTCATACACAGGATTCCCTGAAACTGGAAATACAATAAATTAACATGGAATAAATTCACTTGCAACATTTAGTATACAAGTGAAGATGCTACCAATTAGCTGTCTGTGTGACTCATTCTGGAAGATGGTATGGCCTTTTTCTTTCCTTCTTAGATTAGAAAAATGAGCATGTCCTGCAAGGCCTTCTAAATCTGCTGGAGTATCTACTCTGAAAGATGCCCAGAAATAGGATTCAAAGGTCCTTACCATGCTCCATTCTTTCTGCAGAGTTATGAAAAGAGAATACCAACCGGAAAGAGAGGTGTTAGAAATTGTTCTTCCTACAAATTCCTCCACCTCAACAGAAGCAGCATTTCAGGTGCTTTCTGTCTGTACAATAAAAAATGAATTTTCCATTGCAACCCATCAATTGCCTTTTCTGAAATTTGGGTTCAATTCACCTTGCATCATACACTCCTATTCTTTCAAGAATTACAGCAGCATCTTATGACAAAAATACAGAAAGAATTACAAATACATGCCCCAACAAAGGCACAGCATATCTTATGTTCTAGTTGGTGAATCACACCAAGATCTCACATAATCACCTCCAAGATTGTGGCTCTGCTACTGGCCATGTGCACAGTAAGCTGGTGGGACCTCAGATCATCATGGACTTAGATAAAAAGACAAAGCAAAGTGCTGGATATACTATTTTTCACAAGGTGAGGAAATAAGATTTGTGCAAGAGGAAGAAAAATCAGGTACCACACCTAGACACATCACTGAGTGGGATACAGAGTCAAAATGCTGGGGAAGTTGGGAGGTCTTGCCAAAGAACTGTTGTGCTACCTATCAGGAACCTGATTCTCCCAGAAAGGTACAGAGGTACAAGTGTAAACAGGTATGAGGATTCCAAACCTGCTAATTAGCTGCGATCCACTAATAACTGAACAATGCTATGGCCTTACATAATATTTTACTGGAGACTATTTCCTTGAAATGGTATTGCTACAACCCAGCAATTCATTATTTCAACACCAAATTTTAAAAGACATCTATTGTCATCATCTCTTGTCTGGTTTTGGCCACTTAAATCTAGCATTGAGGGTTTTCCTCCCACACATACCATTCTAAGCAGCATCATACAATCTTCTTCTGCCACACCGCTTGGAGATTTAGGGGATCCACATAATCTGGTTTACCTAACCCATAGTGCAATTTATTCCACTTGGGTGGCTGACAGAGAGCTCATTTTCAATCTGCATGATGATTTCTCCCCTGCCAAAATGCCACTGCTGAGGTGCCACCAGCGACGCATGTTGTGTAATCGAGACCACCATGCTCGGGGCAGGCAGAAAACTGAAGGCTCCTCTGTGCCATGCAGACATGCCTACACTCGGAGAGGCAAAGCTGACTGCAAGCTGCTTGAGCCACTTCCTTGTGAATTATTTTTATTTCTGTGGCTTGACTTCTTAATTTCCTCTCCCTCTCTTTTCAAGTTGATGCTGTAATACGGTCACACTGTAGAAATCTCAGTCGGTGCAATATTCTGTGGAGCCACACAGCCCTCTGATATTTAGGAGACTGCTCCCGATTCATCAAGGCTTCCTTGATGCCTTACAACGTCTTGGCGAGGTCACAGGGTGCAGGCTGCAATTTCCTTCGCCTTTTTATTTGTATTAATCAGGAGTTTGGGGACTGTGTATCCCTGTGTTTCCTGGCTGGCTCCAGGCATCACTGCATCACAGCGGCACCTGGTGGGACGGGGCAGGGCTGGAACATGCCGCTGCCCACCCCGCAGCCCCTGCAGCGCCCAGACATCCACAACAAAACCAAAATTAGCATTGTTTTCCTCTGGCAGGTCTTTCTAACATCTGTTGCTGTGAAAAGTTCAGAATTAATATCACTGAACCCTACCCTGGTACTTGCTAAAGAGATGCAAAATGCTGGATGGGGAACAGACTGCACAGTAAGCCACATCTTAGAAACAGCCTGCAACCCCAGGGATCCAGGAGATGCTGCACACAGCACCAAAAGGAAAACATAACCTGATAAATAACTCATCTCCAAGGCCTCTCAACTTTTGATTCATTAGCCATCATTAAAAATTTATAAAAGTGTATTAGAAGTAAAGCTCAGTTCAACCACCCACATGTATTCTAGCAACAGTGTGACACATTGAGCCCTTTTCTTTTCATTACTGCCTTCAATCTCATCATTTTTATTTTATGGGACGCAAAGCATCAAATTCAGCTTCAGAAATACAATGTTCAAAACATAGTGGCCAATAAATGTTTCATCTTTTTCACAAACTAGACCTTAAAGAGCTTCAGTTATTTATTTTTATAGCAGCAGCATACATAAGTGTATGACACAGTAAAGGATACTGATCTCTGAAGACGTCAGATTATCTTAAACTCCAGAAAATCAATATTAAATCCTGTGTTTACGGTACTTTTCATTATTTATTTTAGAGCCTAAGGAAGTGGACAGTGGAGACTGCCAGTTTTGTAGAAAAAGAACCTAGCAAAGTTGCAGTCAGATTTATAGGTCAAACACTACATTATGAAAGAAACCATTTGCCCCCAAGAGCCAAAATGACTGCTGTTCACCATAAGCAGAACACTTCTATTAAAAGTCTGCAGGCTGTTGTTACACCTCCATCTAAGTTACTTCAGTCCTTACACCCTGGCCAATGCAGAGCCTGTGCAAGGTGTGTAAGGGCTCCCACACAGGTACAGCTGCCTTGGAGAGGCACTGGAATTTGCAGAGTGCAGCTGGAGCTGAGGGCGTTGCTGCGATCTCCAGATGCTCACACACCTCAGCATCAATGCAAATGAACACAGCCACGTCAGACTGTGCCTGCTGCTTTCAAGACTACCAGCTCTTGATTAATTTTTCAAAAGTGCAAGTCCATGACACACATGAGAAGGGGGGAAAAGTAAGTAAAAGGAATGAAAGAAGAAGTTTAGAGAGATTTAATCCTTAAAAACACTTGAATGGAGGGAACATCCGAAGCCAGAAATAAGGATTTTTATCTGTTAAAAAAATCCACGCTTGTATTAAGCATAATTTTAAATCCCAAATTAACTTAAGGAGGTTGATTGAGAACAAGAAGAAATAAAGTCCTAAGGAATGGACAAATTAACCTACAGAAGTGCTGGTTTAAAATGCAAAAAAAGGCCATTAAAGTGAAAGGGGCCCTTGCTATCTCTGACTGTGCTCAACATACACTTAGAACCAATCTCTCACTGCTGTAATGATTCTAACACCATTCTCCTGTATCTGAAATTAAAAATGTAAAAGATAATTCTGATTGTAAGCATCCCTCGTTTCCCCTTGATTCCTCATACCAACATTAAAATGCTCCAGAAAAATAATGTTGCTACTATATAAAATAACTGCATACTCTTTATATTAAATACTGTGATCTGTTCTTGTGATATGAAGAATTGTTAGAATAATTACAGGCACTGGAAGAGTCCTGCAGGGTAGGGACTAGAAACACTGACAGGAATCCTTTTTAGCTTTAAGATGAAATCTCCAATAGAAGGCATGTTTGAGGTTTACATGAGACATTAGACATTCCTATTTATAACATACAATTAATTTGTGGAATGCACTGCTACCACAGCACACTGGCATCAAAAGCGCAGCAAAATTCAGATAAGGTTTAGATAGATAACATGAAAATTAAGTGTTGCACCAGAGCAGATTTAGGAAACATGAAGGATTTAAGCCTTTTTGCTACACAGCACAGACCAAAATTTACTGACATGACTTTTAAAAAAACCCTACAACATAATGTGAAAGACATTTTAAAGTTTATTGTAGGGTTTTATGCACTTTTGTTTTAAATACCCAGCTCCAGCCTGTCTCAAGAGAAAGGACAGCTTCTTAGATGGACCACTGGTTTGATCTAGTATGGCAAGTCCTATATTCTTATGTTCCTACCAGATAATCGGCAGTAATTTGAGTGACAATGGATGGGTATCCATCCTAGGGAAAAAAATATTCTATCATTCTATTTCTCAGTGCACTGAACTGAATTATGTTAGGTTAAGTGTTGTCACACTGAATAATCTCAGGCTGTATCACATGCCCAAAGACACAACTCAGTGTAATGTGTAGGACAGCACACTCAAATTTGCTACAGATGTGAACTGAGGGGTGGGGCGGCGGGGGAGGAATATAAGCTTGAAGTCTAGTGCAACTTACAGCACCTACAACAGCAGTAAAAACTGTGTTAAAATATTATAATTCAAAATTCTGTCCAACTCCAGAAACAGAAATTGCTCGAAGATATAAAACACTTGTCTTTCCTCTTTCCGCCTCTCCTCAGCCTACCTAACTTCATATAATCACAAACTGTGCTTAAAGTCAAAGAAATTCAAAGGCATCTCTGATTAAAACACTTGGGAGGGTACAAGTAAACTGAAGACCCCCTAGCTTCTTGGAAAAACATAAACATAATAGGTCAATCTTACAAATTCCTTACACTGAATTAAATTATTTTGTCTATTAAATACGAGAACAAGCTCCCACAAGTCAGGAGTGAGAGTCTCAAGATGTCCCCACCCCTTGGAAGCTCAGGCTTGGTTTTCTCTAACTTGAGTCTTTCCACAGAAAAGATGGGATAATCTGCCTGAGCTATCTCTGAGATTACCATAATTTTTCATTGAATACAAAACAGGTAGGAAAACAGAAGACCCATTTGCCTACAACCCACATCACGATGCTCAAATGTTCATCCCTCCACACGAATGATTGTTTGCTATTCTTGCTCCTTTTTGTTACTTATGGCCACTAATTACAAATTTGTATAATTTTGTAAAGCACGTTTTGCAAAAGAGTCACCTTTGCAGAGTTTTCAATTTAAGCATGACAACTATAGGCAAAAAAACCCCCACCAAAACCTCCCAAGCCCCATCCTCCATTTAGACAATATTACATGTTTAGACGAACTCTTTCATGCTAACCCCACCCAAAGTCCTTGGATATCCTTAGTGGCTTTAATTGCCCATATTTCCAAACAGAAGCTGAGCAGGGCATGAGCAGAGGATGCTTCTGCACATGAAGGAACCTTGTCTTGGTGACTACCCAATGCAGACATCCCAACCACTGTCCCCCAGACAGGAGAGCCCTGTCCCCAAGACGATGGGTAGGTGGCCATGGATGCCAGACAGGAGAAGCGCTGTGTAAGCCACCGCCAGTCTTCCACCTCCCTGTTTCCAGGGGATTATGGGCAGACAGCTACACACATCTGGGAGCTTGCAGAACTGAGACCTGGGTCTGTATTTTAGTGTTTGCTTTTCAAATCATGCATTTAAAACAAGAATTGGAGGACTCCATAAAAGAAAGGCTTTTTACCAGCTCCTACAGCCCCTTAGCTCACAAGTCTCAGCACTGTGATTTCTCATTTGGCTTTTCATATGTTTACACAGAGATTGTCCAAAAAACATCTTGAGATTTGATGTCTGACAGCTCCACTTGCTTTGAGAATCCTCATATCATGCACAAGAGGGTTTGACTTTGAAATAATAGTTCCTTATTATTATTGCACTCTGGAAGATTTTTATTGCAGAATTAATGACTTTCATGTGGCTGCTTCGTTACCTTCGAAGAACAACAGGTCAATACTAGCCAAGAATTCCTTTCAAGGTGTAATTCAGCAGCCACCACGACTCATCCCAATTTCTGCCATGGCAGTACTGCCATTTTGACCAGCTCTACACTGCCTTTGCTCTGCAATGCTGCAAGTAGCTCACAAACAAACAACAAAATGTTGCTGGCACCATCTGCTCCTTGGAAACCTGCCAATCATCATCCAAACCAGAGAGGAGCTTGTGCTGGGATTTACTTTGTATCCATCCTTTCTGGAGGTTTGGCTTTTGCTGCTGTCCCCAGTAGCCCTACCAGCAGCTGTAGAGCGAACTTTGATCCATTTGTGGGGAAAAAAATCTGCAATCTAGTAACAATTTCCATCATACTCATCGAGATGACCTCCTCTGCTCAGTTTACAGCACATGTACATCACTGGGTCTGCAATGACCCAAAGACATAGAACATTTTGTCCTCAGTAGTCATAGCTAACCTGAACATCATGAACACATGGAACAGATATAAAACATGTATTTTGCCAGTAACTGAAATTCAGCCACTTTTGAAAATGGCAGAGCAGATCTTAAACACACAGCATCCTTCATTAGTGTTTCAGAGATGAAGTGGGGGCTATGGTGTATGACTTTCACAGTTGAGAGTAAATAGACAAGAAGCTCACAAAGGACAATGTCACCAAATTTGGTCCACACACTAGAGGTAACAAACCTCCTTATAAAAATGTTACAAGATTCACATGTTAAGACAACTCAGTATTGGAGGGGAAAAAAAACAGAAGGTAAAGAAAAGAAAAATGGAGCAGTGTGCCATAATGCTACCAGGAAAGAAAATCCTCCATAAATTCCATACTGACACTGCTAACATTTACCTGAAATGCCGTTTATTAATTTATTATAATCAATAATAACTGGTTTATGAGATCACAAATGCACAGTTCACCTCATTTATACTTGTTTGTAATTTATGCACACAAAGCATCATTTTGTTATACTACAGCTTGTTTGGGTTTTTTTACTACAATTGATATTGCATTGCTAATGCCTCTGCGAGTCTCTATTTACTGTAACTCTTGGCTGCCTGTGTACAATGGCAGCAGGCACTGGCTTCAGTGCTGTGACATATCTATTTAATTAACCCAGCTGTTCTCTCTACAGTGTGAAGTACCAAGCAACGATGCCATACTGGAAAGCACGACTCATAAAACCAAAAAAAAATTACAGTGCCACTTCGAAAATGAAACACAAATAAAATCTGCTCAAACAAAAAAAATACAGATAAGCACATCCCTGTCTGCCCTGACAGGCCTCTGCTATTCAGTTAGATACAGCACAATGTTGCTGAAGACTTTTAGAAGCACCATTTCTTATTTTAAATCCACCTCCTTCATCTTGAATAAAATTAGCAATTTATCTGCATGTGAACAAAAATGGACCACTTTCTTAAAATAAAAAAAATTCAACAGCAGGCCTTTCCTGGTGGCAGTGTTCTTTTTACCTATGCCAGTGTCCATTCTTAAAAGTGCTTCTACATAAGACATAAAATAGGAACATCTCCCAGTGCAAGCTGATACTGCCTTTTCCTTGAAAGATCATAATATCAAAATCAAACAAATTGGTCTGTTTATCAAGCTGTCACTTTGAAGCACACTGAAGGGAAGGAGGAAAAATAATGCATTCACTGAAGTTGAAGATTATGCAGCCATTGCACATGAACATTACAATAAATATAACTTAGAAAACATCTCCAGCTCATCATGAGCTGGGCCTCAAAATGAGTCAGTTGTACCAATAAAAAAAAAAAACACACAAGCCAAAAAAGAACAGCACCCTACCCAGTTTCTTTGAGATGTGCTGTCTACACAGACACACTGCATGTGAAAATCAGTTAATTGCTTTGGAAGAACAGCATCCACTGGAGCTTTATCCATATTCAAGGGTGCCTCCTGACCATGGCAGCTGGGACAAATGAGATACGGCAGCTTCAACCAGTCTCTCCAATCCTTCAGCAACCTCGAGAGCCTCAGCTCATACCCAGATGGAAATTAACTCAGTTACATCAAGTGAGGGACTGCTTGCTCTCCTTAAGTGCTGTCAGACCCTTCCTGCATTTTCAGCTGAGAACTGAGGAGGCTGTCAGTGGTTCCTGGACTGAGGGCATTCGTGTCACCCATGCCAAGGTACTCAGCACACACCATGCAGGGTTTTCTTCATCCCACTGCTGAGGAGTGCAGAGGACAGCCCTTTTCAGTGATGTGCCTACCTTGTGGGCACAACTGTGCCATGGAATGAAACCTGGACAGTTCATTTCAAAAGCACTTCTAGCCACTGATTCAGGGTAAGGCTGCTATGAAAAAACTTCCCAAATGCTCTAGAATACAAGCAATTCAAACCAATACTGGTACAGTAATACAGTCTGAATACAATTTATTGAAGTTTAAAAAAATATTATATTTTATTTGTTGATGAAAGGATCCAAACTTTGCAGAGTTGCTGTTCTCACAGTAATGACAAGAGAAGGAAAAGCTGTCTAACATCACCTGGCCTCTTATACTCTTGGCTATTGCAGCAACAAGAGTTCCCAGGATTTTAAGCACAGCCCTGGTGTCTACTGTCATTAAAACTATGTAATACAAATATATACCTAGTGTAGTGTTGTGCACACACTCACATCTATAGGTAGACAGACAGGTACAGGGCAGCATAAAACTGCCTGCAAACAGAGTGGAAGATGGCAAATTTCTACCTACCACATAATCTTGTTTCACCTTCTAAAGTCAAGATCCAGGTGAAGAAGTCCTATGCTAGTATTTTATTTTCTGAAGTACCGGAACAACAAAAGTTTCTTAAAATACTTCACCCAGGGTATCTATCCAGAAACCTGCAAATTAGGAGAGATGCACCTAAATCTATTTATGGTGTAAGGTGGAACATGAACCTGGAAGCCAATTAAGTGAAAAGAAAAACATTTCGATTGATGTCGACATTCAAGGCACTCAAGAGACTGCATTCCCTGCAAGTTAAGAGCAGAGAGAAAGAAACATGAAAAAGAGTTCTCTATTAGAAGACCATCCTACAAATGTAGACCTAGAAATGTACTGACCTTTCCTGTGACCCTTTCAGAAAAGTGATTTTTGTGAAGTCTTTGGTTTTGTAAGCGCAGCATTTTATCGTATTTCCCAAACCCACAATACGCTTTGTAGCTCTTCCCTGAAACAAACCAATCTACACAAATATTTCAAGCTTATTTTTTAAATTCTCAGTTGTCCATCACTACAGTTCACTTTTAGCAGTACCTTCTTGTAAGCTAATGCTGTTGATGTCCCTCTCAACTTCTTTGGGACTACTACT
>VYZP01040746.1:0-24914 GCA_013400635.1 Hypocryptadius cinnamomeus
TATATATATATATATATATATACACTATATATAGTATATATACTATACTATAGTAATCATGGCTGCCTGTACTGTGTAGTAAATAATTCTGATTGAGAACTATTAGTGCAATCATCATTAAAAATAAATCATTCATTTTTATATAAATATATCTGGTTTTCCATCCTTAATCCTACAGGACAGTTGAGTTATATGAAGTTCAATTACATCTATATAATCCTTCAGACATGAACAAAGTTGACAATGTCTGGTGCTAAGCCTGGATCCAGCTGCATCAAGAACTCCTCTCTGAGAAGTTTAGAAAGTAAGGGAGTCTTTTCAATACCTCCTGACTCAATGGGAGAGCTTCTCTAATAAACTTTGTCTGAAGCTCCTTCTCTAATAAACTTTGTCTGAAGCTCCTTCTCTAATAAACTTTGTCTGAAGCTCCCTTTCTGCCAGTGACAACCCTACACAAAATGCAGGACAATTTCTTATGTCTTTTGCTTTTAAAATCTCATCAAACCCAAACAAAAAGCCTACAGGCAGCTGAAAAGTACAGATTAAAGTAACCTAATTGATGTCAGAAAACACCTGAGCCTTCTACTGCAATGCATTAACAAGTGCATTTTGCAGACTGAAATAATGTCTGGATAGTAGATATAATAATGTGTTATGTTTGCCTTGCAAACCAAAATGATCTGGCTTCTCTCTTTCCTTTTAAAGCTAATATGATTACAGAGTTTGACCTTTTTTGCTCCAGTGCTGAAAAGTAAACACTGTTTTTCAATTTTCCAGGTAGTTTCATTCCTGGTTTTCATAAAAGGTCAAATAAATACTGTGCAGAGTTTATCAGTATGTTTAGATTATAGAAAATGTATGGACTACATCTGCTTTTACACATTGGATAATGGTATCTGTGTTCAGACTAAGATCAGTACCAACAATGAGGGGACACTGTGGTGATAAACTTAACAACCCATCTCCAAAAACTTCTGCTTCCTAGGTCCCCTGGCATTTAATTCCATACACACAAGGAGAATTCTCAAAGGATCCAGAAGACTCAAGAGTTGCTCTTCCTATTCGGCATTCCTACACAGGCCTTTGGCATCCCTCTCCTTAAGGTTCATTCCACTGACATTCACTCTTATTCAAAAAATGTGACTGACCATTTTTTATGCTACACCAGCCAAGAGATCCAAGGCAAAAATGTGCACAGTAGAGCTGAAAAAACCATGGTACAGGGCAACAAAAATGACCAAAGATCATGAACAGAATCTCTACAAGTGAAAACAAAAGAGGCTAGGACACCTTAGCCTAGAAAGGACACATCTTAAGGAAAGGAAGGAGATGAGAAAGCTCTTTCAGATCATGAGCAGCAAGAAGATGAAGACAGAGCAAACACTTGCACCCTCTTCCTATGAAAGAGCTAAGCAGTGTCATAAAAACCCCAAGAGAGGGCTGTCCAAACCAAAAATCCCATCCTCTGACTGAGAAACTTCTTGTGTCCCAGTCATGTTGTGTCCTTAAGAATCCCTGCTACTGATTTCCCTCTTGTTACTTCCCTACTATCTCTGGGATACTTCCCTATGTATCCTCTACTGCCACTGTCACAAAGAAGGTGCTTCAAATAGAAAATTGACTAGACAGAGCTTAGTGGTGACTTCCTTTGGCTGCTCTTTTCCTTATCTCAGGGTTAATACATACAACAGCACAGATGTCTTATCTGGCCTTACTTAAATGAAAGTATTTTTATTTTAATTTTTTGTGTTTAATTTCCAATTCCTGCTTACAGTGAGGCAGCTCCATCACTGTTAGCCACAACAAAGATCCTGAGAGTGTCTTGGCATTGTTACAACTTTCAAAGCTATAGCGCACAAAACAAACCTGATACATGTTCTTGTACCTTCAGAAGAGCAGCACCTTTCAGACAGCGGGTCAAGGAGGTGTTCAGATTGCTATCTTTCCTGCTAGTAAGGTTGGACACAACCATTATTCCTCCTCCTGTCTATCACAACTTCTCATACAGCCATCACCACCAGTTTTTGTGAAAATGCATAAACTGCCTACACTCTTGAAGCAATAGACTTCTCCATGATGTAGCATTTACCTTCTGCTTTGCCCCGCTGGAAGTGTCCAGAATGACCCTACTGGGCACCCCACTCCCGCAGCCCCCAGGGGTGTGTCCCGTACCTGTACATGAAGGGCGCGACAGTGGCGGTGTTGGGGTGGCTGTATTGCTGCTGGGGATGAGGTAGCTGCACGCTCACGGTGTTGCTGCCCGTGGTGTGCGTGGTCACCGCGGGCCCGTTCACGGCCTGGCTGCTGCTGCTGCTGTGCAGGCCCCCGACACCCTTCCCCTCGGAGGAAGCCAGGCTGGAGGAGGAGCTGGAATGACGGCTGTCCAGCTGGGACTTCTGATGCGAGAGCCCCGAGCTGGCTTTCCCGCCACGGCTCCTCTCGCCTTCCTTTGCAGGAACAGGGGCACTTGAGGATTTCCCTGTGGTGTTTTTCATTCCTGGTTTTGGTATCCCGCTGTGTGAAGGGGCAGAGGCCTCCTTCTTGGCACTGTTCAGCTTCCCTCCTTTAGGGATAAAGCTTGCAATCTTGGAGGACTTTTTTGGCATCTCTGTCGTTGTTGTTTGTGCTGTCTGTTCTTCCTTAGGTTCCTCCTTCAGCTCCAGCTTCTCAGTGATGGATGTTCTCTTTGTAATGTCTTTACTTTTATCCTTTTCTTTCTCTTTTTGTTTCTCTTTCTCCTTCTCATTACCCTTTGGAGAACTTTTTTTATTAGTCAGTGCGCGGCTGAAAGTCCTTTGTGCAATTCCCTTGAGTGCAATTTTGGGGCTGCTGGACATCATTCCTGGGTTGTTCACATTCTGGCTGGTGGGATCGATTTCTTCGCTCTCCTCAAAGCTGAGAAGCGCCTCCAACTTTTCACAGCTGTTGTCCCGAGAGCCCGGACACTCCAGAGTTGTCCCGGACACTCCTGCTTTGGAACCCCCTTTGCTGTTGAAGAGTTTTAGTTTTTCCAGCATGGATTTCTGACCGTTGGGAGCTGTTTTGGTGATTTCCGAGGGTGGCTTTGGAGGCTCCGCTGCTGGCTGCTTCACGGATAGCATGGAAGACGTCGCTGTGTGCTTGGCACTGAGGGACTTGCTGCGCCAAGGTTTAATAGCAGAGCTGGGCTGAGGGATGGCTGAGGAGTTATTGCAAGGAACAGCACTGCCGCAGCTTTGAACTGAGGATGAGACATTTTCATTCATTCCTGTGGGCTGGGAGGCCGTGCTGTCTGCAGGCTCTGGAAAAAAAACAGAGAAAACAACCCAATAAATCAACACAGCAGTACCTGGTATTAGAGTTACTATGAGATTCCTTCCGTAATGAAACATCAAGAATTTCACACTGACAACACTAAAAAGACACATTAGTATTTTCAATATCAGTGAAACTCAGAGAAAATAAAAGCCAGCTTTCTTTTCCTACCCAGCAGAGCAGCAATGATCTCCTACTGTATAATTTACATTTACTTGCTGTTTCAAGAAAAAGAAGGAAGAAAAAGAACCTCTTCCAATTCAAACCAAAATGTATTCTGCAATGTGCTCTCCCTTATTAAGTCCACAATACTTTTTCATTAGCAAAAACACAGCACTATTTTGTAACTAAGGGTTCCCTCTGCTTTTGGCAAAATACTTGCTGTCCAAGTTTGATTCTTAGAAAAACCTCAAACATAAAAAAATGCAGGAGTAAGGAAAAAAGTAAAAATAAAGTCCTTTCGGTTATTGGGGGTGGGGGTGGTAATATCTTCACAATGCAAAGGTAGAAGAAAACTCCACGTACAAAAATAAAACCAATTGTACCCTTTTGTAAAGAACCTAAATTAAGTACTACCACATATCCTAACACAGCTGTAAGAGAAACTTGTGGCAGTAACTGTACAGCCCTCCCCCACAGAGAAAACAAATCTATTATTTAGTTAATTCCTCCTAATGTTATTTGTTCTTATTAAGAAATCAGTTCCGAGCCTAAAGAGAGCTTGAAAAATCACACTCACCTACCAGTGGCCACTTCTCCTCTGAATCAGTTCCTCTTTGCAGAGTTTCCCTTTTGGAGATGTTACTCTCTCAATTATCACAAATATGTTTTCTGTTAAACTGCTCATGTTTCTAATTAAATTTTGTCATCTGTGTCTGTTCGCCTGCCCAGCAGCCTGCTGGGGATTAACGGCTCTTACCTATATTTCCCTGCCCTCTAGCACGAAAGTAAACTGTGTACAGAGCTGCATTTTTTTAATTCAAAAATCAACAGCAGTGGAGAGCGTGCGTTCTCGGCAGCAGGAGCAGCCCTGTGAATCCAGCCCTGTAAATCACGAGCTGCTGCAGCCACACAGGGACTGTTTTACTTCACTTTCAGTTGCTCAGTGAAGATACAGCTCTGTTAACCTCCCTCCTCTGATCCAAACCAGATCTTTCAAAGATTTAAGTCATATACATCTTCCTGACTTAGCAGAGAATCGAGTTTCTAGGAGTATTAGAGACTCCTTAATAATAAACTCAGCCATTTCACATGGTTATGGACAAAGTGGAATAGCAGGAACTAATGATACTTTTAAAACTATTACTGAAGTCAGAAGGTTTCCAGGACTCTGAACCAGTAACTAACTATTATACTGGCTGGTTTTGCTAGTCCTTTTCCTATGGCCAAGTACGCACATGGAGCTGGAAGGAATCAGGAGCTGGATTACAGACACAGACAGGAATCACGCTGCTTTTAAACTTGTGCCAGCCTGCTGACTTCCAGGGTATTGCTCCCGTTTAACACAGAAGGAAAAACAAGCCACCAAATATCTCAAACAGTGATACCATCTGGCCTCTTGCTGCTCTGCTCAAGCCTGCTGAATTCAACCCAATGTGTTAAGGAGGACCAAAAAGATAACGGCACAGGAATCAGAGAATGATTAAGGTTGGAAAAGACAACCAAGATTGAGTCCAACCATTAACACAGGACTGCCAAGCCCACCACTTAACCACATCCCTAAGCACCACACCTACACCTTTCTTTGAGCTCTTGCAGCGATTCCACCACTGTGGGAGGAGTCCCAGTGACCTCTAGTGTGACCTGACACAATGCCCTGACACAGACACAGAGAGGAAGGAAGGTGACAACTTCTTCACAAGCTGCTAGCAAAGTTCCTCACTCTGCTCTCAGCAGCTGCACCACTGCTCTTTCCTTCATGCCTCTTACCGTACACTGCTGCTTTGTTTTTGTTTTCATTTCCTGAAGTCCTCCTGCTCATCACAGTCCACTTCCCATCCCCACACTGCACCAGGCTCCTTTTGCATATTCAGAACAAGCAAGCCTTTGTCTCAGCCTGCCTTCCACAGAAGACATCCAGCAATGAAGAGAAAGCTTCATGAAAATCCCAATTGTGCATATTGTACAGTTCATTTGTATAGATTATTTTTTAAAATAGTAATAGCCCATCTCAATATTGAGATATTGCTATAGGAACTGGAGATTGACAGTACTTTCAACACTAAATTCCTAATCCACGTCTTCTGGCCTCATCATGCTAAACACATCTCAGCACAAAGAACAGCCATGCCCAGAAATCATCATAGCTGTCTGGGATTCATGAACATGCCTAGGATGGATTTACAACCAGGTCCCGGGAGGGACCCAATGTACTGATCAATATGGGCAGGGAAGCCTTCTTTTGCTCAGAAAAACAGGACTGGGGCAATAGAAGGGTGACAAAATAAAAAAGCAGAGTAAGGGTTGTATCTATAAAGTAGAAGAGCTAGTTATACACCCTGTTAGTACAACATACGCAGGCACAAAAACTCAGCTCATGGTCTGAGCATGCAGACAACTGAGCAGATTTCTTAGGAAAGAAATCTGCCTTCTCAAACAAGTGCTTCACAACACTTTGAGAACAATACAGGAAACGAGTGTATGGGATGGACAAAGCCAGCCTGCATTCTGCACTCAGAGCCTACACAAAGTCACTCACCTGAGACAAGAGGGACCTGAGAGCCAGGTCCATAACCTGGCTGAGAAGTCTGACCCTGTCTCAGACACTGAGCTGGCTGTTAGGTCAGTGCACAGCAGCAGAGGCCACCACATCAAAACAGGGCTCCGACCAGCTCCACAACTTTCTTCTGGAACTGGATGGAAGGGATTGCTTGATTTGGGACCTCAGCTACATCCTAACAGCACACATAAATGTTCCAGTTCACAGACCTCTGGGAAAAGATGCTTGGCTTGGATCAAGTGAAATGGCTTGTTTTCCAAACTCCAAAGCATTGCTCAAAATTTATTTCCCAGCAAAATCCAGAACTTTTCAATTTCTCCTTCTTTTTTTTCATTTTGTAATGTTTTCAGGAAATCTATTTATTTATTTATTTATGTTTGGTCACTGACTAAAATATGTTTTTCCAGTTTATTTGTTTATAAACACAACGCTCTCTTTGTCCCAACGCCCCCACACACACCCTCCTGTCTGGAAGTGAATTTTGCTTCCGTTGCCAGTGGCGTAGGAGGAGCACAGTGCAGCTCCATTTACAGACATGTCAGAGAAACCAGAATCAGGACAATACTATGACTGTAACATTAAAAAAATAGAATATATTGCAACAGCAATGTAATTTTCAGAGTGTCTATTTAACCTTTTCCACAAAGTGAATTCTATGAATACTGGATGTATGCACCTGAAATGAACAAAAACATTTGCAAAGTCTACAGTTAAGCAGCAATACTTTGGGAAAGGAAAGGTACTTTCTTACACAGCTGCGGTGGATTTTGATTTGTACTTGGGTCAAATACAGTGAAACTAGAAATTGAACATCCTCAAGTGATTTATTACATTGCACCACGCACAGTTACTGCAAGAAATTAAAGGCTCACCCTAAAACACATGAAAAATTGCTCCAGCTTAAGAAAAGTTCAGGTTTTCAGACTCCCTGTTTCTTCCTTACAAACAAGTGCTGGCTCTTTTACTCCTCTGGCCAAGTTTGGTAAGCAAAAGGGGTTCTGCTGCCAGAATGCAGCTTCAAATGCTGGGTTTCCTAATGAAGCAGCAACATCAATTCGTGGAGCACACATCAGCATGCAAAGGGGAAAGTTTTATTCAGCATAGCATAGACCCTTCTTTCATGAAAAGCAGAGCAGGTTTCATGCATTCAGTTTAATAAGCTTATTATTTCCCATGTGTTCCTTTGTGAGGGAGGTATTTTCTTTCTTCAGCAACCTGCATTAACTAAAACTGACTATAAAAGAAATGTTTTCAAACTCAAGCTACAGTCCACAATAAATAATGATCACTTTCCTCTTTTCAAAGTCAAATCTTGGCCTGAAATCTATTTTGTTCCTAGTGTTCCTGTTAAAAAAAGATGTTGGTGGTCCAGGTCCAATGCCAATACACACTGTAGCATGGGTAAATCTGATTTCAGCTGCTCCTGCAAAGACTGAACTGCATCTGCAAACCTACTCGTGTGTGAAGAAGAAAAAAAAGAATTTGAAGGCTTATGATTTAATTCTTCCACAGAAGTCTTTGAGAGCTTATGTTATAATAAGATCAGGAGAAAATATATGCAATTTCCCATCATTTGTCATGTTCACTCTAAGTAAGTGGACTTTGATTTGCTATAACTGAAAACTTTCAAAATCCATCATTATAAGCATGAAAGGCAACACACAGACAAAGGATGTTCTCACAGTTACTCTCCTTAGGAGGGTCAAGAACTTAACAGCATTTTTACCCATTTTTGAATGAACAAGCTTTTATTTTTTATTTCACAACTATGGGAAAAGTTCTTATGAAGAGAAATATCTTTTAGTCCAGCCTATAGATTAGATAACAGATATGAAAGCAAATACACAACCAGATTCTAATTTAGGAAATAAAAGCAGCTCTGCTCCATGACATTACAGTGTCAGAACTGCAGAAACCACTGTGGCAGTTTCATAATTTCCCATCTAGAAGAATAAATGGCGAATCTTGACTTTTCCCATTCACCTACCAGAAGACTGTCCTTTAAAGCACTATACATAAAGTCCTACAGAGAACTTTTTAGCTGAGTTGTTCTCTTCTCCAATGATCATTTATCAAACCCTGTAAGTATGGAAATGTCTGCATTCCTGCCAGGAGCCAACTATAAAAATCCCAATCTTTCCATAACCCAAACCACAAGCAGGTAGAGCAGAACATTCCCAACAAGAGCAACCTGGCACTCAGTCCCTCCTCAAAATAAGCACAACCTGGCACTCAGTCTCCCCTCAAAATAAGCACAACTCTTGTGGCTCACAGAAATTTCCATTTCAATTTCCATTGTAACACTGGGAGAGCTGAGCTGGCAGGAAGACACTGGCTGAGCTACCATCGAGGGGTGTGAATGGCCTCCACCCGCGGGATGGCCGAAGCTTTCTGTTCTCTCTTCTATTCTGGACCACAAAAACCCAACCGAAATTATTTTTTTAAAGCAGAGATTGCTAGATAGGGAAATTCTGTATAACCTGAGAAAAGCTTGAATAGGGAACATTTTTGCTTTGCTGAGGATGAAACCTTAGAATCATAGCTGGAGCCATAGTTGGAAGAGAACTTAAAGATCATCTCCCTGCCATGGGCAGGAGCACCTTCCACTAGACCAGGTTGCTCAGGGCCCTTTCTAACTGAGCAGAATTGTTTCCTTCAACTTCTGCCCACTGATTTTCCCACTGATTTTTTTTTTTTTAAACAGTGCTTAAATTCACTGTAACACAACAGAAAAATTACCTTTACTCCATGATATTTTCTTCCCTTCCATCATATCTACTCCTTCAATCCCAGTGCTGTAAACTGTGTAACTTCAACAGCAGTTCCACGCATTCACAGAAACGTGTTCTATCTCTGAAAACCCTAACCAAAGCCCAGGAATATGTCAGAAATGCAACTTCCATGTTTCTGTCAAGCTGCCTACATTCACACAGAGCTCCAGCACACGGAACAATGGTTCTGCTGTTGGCTAGCTCACTTAGCCAAGACTCAGCATTTTTGCTGAGGTGAGGGGAAATAAAACTGGAGCACAGGCAGCCCCTTTTCTCATTGTCTTGCCATAACCAACTAAGACATTTGAATTCCTTGTTGTTTTTGTTTAGCTACTGTAAAATTCAAAATGCTGTTGACATGAATGCCTAAGAAAGGTTGGAGTGACCTCTATTGACCACATACCAGTTAGATGATCATAAAAATAATGAAACCAAGTTTACTGTGCCATTCAAAACAAGTTGCACTCTCCATTTTATACTAGACAAATACCATTCTTTTTCATTCTTCTCCATTTCCTTCTGACTATTTGTACAATTTAATCCCCCAAGACTTCTCATAACAGACTTATTCAAAAGCATTAATGAATTCCAGGCAGAAAACTGTTATGGAGTGTTTCATTAGACTGTATACTTAGCTGGAGTGGACAATACGTACAGTTAGCAGCCTTGCTCTGACACATCTCTCCTGCAGGTTGTATGAAATAGGCACTGTGAAAATCAGTGGTCTGAGAATTGCAGTCAGGAAATATTGCCCATTTGTATCAAAACCAAATGACAGACACATACTACAATTTATGGTGGGGTCTTCTTCCTTTCAGTTCTCTGCTGCCAGTCACAGATTCTTCAGGAATATTTGGTTATGGATGAGGAACAAGCAAAAGGCTCAGCAGAGAAGCCACAAATGGAAGGGCCCAGGGAGGCTGAAAGTGCTCCCACCCAAGGAGAAGGGGCTTCTACAGATGTGGTAGAAACATGCTGGCATTTGGGGAAGTTTGGGATGTAGCACCATTGCTCTTTGCTTTCCCATGATCTAATAGTGAACCTTTGTTTCCATGGCTGTTTTTCTGGCACACTGCACCCAACAACAAATTTATGAGAAATTGTAAATATTTATTTTAAAAGAAACACGTAGGCACTGCAAAGGCCATGAAATGCTGGACCAGCTCTTCAGCTGGTATAAATTAATGTGGTTCCACCACCTCCAACACAGCTATGTAGATGTACACAGGGCAAGAAGCTGCTTCTCAAAGTTAAATTTTACTTCAAAGCTCAGGATCTTTATCCTCATGAACTATACTGTTAAGAACATGCCACTGGCTAATATCTTTAGGGTATTTTTTTCCCTGAAACTTTGCTTAAATACATTTTTGCCTCATTTTATGTATTGCTAAAGCTTATACCAACTATGTTCAAAGTCCTGTAGTCTTGTAAAGCTCCACTTCAGTCATTATCAATCCTTCAGCCAGGCTTTGTCTAGGTAGAAGAGGACATATTTTTAAACACCAGATTCAGACAGCTGAACAGTTGTAAAATTAAGCACAAATATGATTCACTGCAGACTCATATCTTGCCCTATAAACATGCCATGCTGCTTGCTATTTCCTGGATGTCTTTAAGCTGTTTGATGGGCACACACCCAACATAAATATGTCACTGAGGATTTACTAAGACGAGCCAATCTTTCAAAAGCATATTTGATTAGAAAAGTGAAACGGTGCAAACAATACCCCAGGATACATATATATCTCAGCTGGCCAAAGATGAGTATTTTGTTTGACACTAATGACTCTTATAAGGGTCACCTTCTGACACAAGGCAGGAGCCTTATGTCTGGGGAATTTCTCAGCATTAATACATTTGGTAAATTGTAGAAACAAACTTGAGTCAGTAAGACTTCATTCACTGAGGTTGACTAAGAGGTGTGTGCTGAGAAAGAAGAAACTGAATGCCTAAATTTAAAAGGTCAAATCATCAGCTGTGCAACTCCACTGCAGCAAAAGGAGTCCCAGCAGAATGTAGCTGCACACTTCATAATGTGGCACTAAAGGAATACAAATGTCACTCAGAAATGCTTTAGGAGTATCCCATATGGAATCAGAGGTTTGGAGAATCGTAGGATAGAAGACAAAGCAAGGACCTTAACTACTCCATGTTGTTCAGCAGCAAAATAAGGCATCAGGTGGAGTGCTGTGTCCAGCTCCAGCACCCCTCTAAAAGGTGCTGGAGGGAACAGAGTGGAAAGGGGCCAGTAGAGACCATAAAGACATAAAAGAGATTTATCACATTAAAGGGATTTTAAGAAAAAGGATGCAGTAGTAAAGATTGCTTAGTCTAGAAGAGAAAAGGCTGAAGGAGACATTTTAAGCCTTCAAATACATGAAGACTCTTATAAACAGGACAGAGATCAAAGAAGAGCAAAAATATGCCTTATTTTTAGCCACACAGAATGGTTTTATATGTATGTTTTTAATAGCTACTTTTAAGACCAAGTGGACACTGGAAGGGATACAGTTTAAGAGATGGTCACATCCCTGCCATGAGACATTTCAGAACAGACTTGTGAACACCTGTCAGCTGGCTGAATCTGGCATTTAAAAATATGTCCTGTTCTACCTAAACAAAGCCTGGCTGAAGGTTTAATCATGGCTGAAGTGGAGCTTTACAAAACCACAGGACTTTGAACATAGTTGGTATAAGCTTTAGAAATTCATAAAACAATACAGAATTTTTTTCTACATGGATACAGCTGATTTTCCTTCAGAGCTGGAGCACAGACTCCCCATTTCTTTACAGATGCAATTCTACAAATATATAGTGTAAGCTGCAAACTTGTGAAAATTTTAAGCAGAGTTCTTTAAACAGAGTTAAAGCCAGGAACCATATCTGTACTTCCAAGTTATGACTCAACAAAAGAAAGTACCAGGCTCCTCAGCATATAGTTCAGATTACCTCACGGTCCTTCCTTTCTCTCTGTGTTTTTGTTTTTACTCTTGCATCATCAAATTCATGAGCACTGTACTATATGCAAGGCAAAATAAATCACCCTGAGCATTTGGTAAATATCTTCAATGAATATTGTATTTATAAAATTGGATAGGGTTACTCCAGCATCTGCTTTTGGTAGTGCACACAGCAGAACAAGAGAAATCACCCATTACTCTGGTAATGGATTTGTTCAGACAAATCCTGTAAATTTATTTTACAGGTCAGACTTACAGGGGAAACCCTTGGTCAATAAAACCAGAGCATCTTTTGAATGCCAGAACAGAGGAGCACAGAGGCAGCACCCTAAACACTAAGCAGAATATGATGTTGGCTTCATGTCTGACCTAATGAAGCACTGGAACATTTTTACAGGGTGGGATGACTGAAATTTAAGTAATTATCACATTTTTACACTGTTGAGACAATCACATTTATTTCCAGTGAAAATTTGAAAGTGTGGGCAAACTGCTTTCACATTTTATGGACTTATGCCTCCTTAAAATATAAAATCTTTTCTACTTTTGCAATCCTTTTAATCTTAGTGAATTTTGCACAGTCTTATCAAGTCATCATTTCAAAAGCAAATTTAACATTCATTCAACATTAGATTCATTTCTTAAGCAATTATTAAATTCATTTCTAAAGAAAGAGAAACCTAAAATTAATACTACCCCCAAGATGGATACAGAACAAGAGTGAAAGTAACTGTTTCAAAAAGTCAAAGGGAATTTTTTCTAAGCCTATAAGAACAAAAAATTTTCAGTCATGAACAAAGTTATAGCTACCCAAAATTTTAAATAAATTTTTTAAAAAATTAACTTACTGTTATCTGTTGCACAAGCCAACTGTTTCATTCTATAAAATCACTTCCCACCTTTCTGACATCCATATACTGTTCATTCATAAGCACAGGGATCTTTCAATCTCAGGAATTCTACATATTTTTACTAGTCTCAAGTGAATTGTTAAGATCTTTCTGCTGCTCCTGGTTTCCAAACCTTTTCTCATTCCACCTGTCCCCCAGCCTTCCCAGCAGCCTCACAGAGCTGGGCCCAGCACCAACCCACTGGCACATCTGAAAACAGGTTCAGTGATGAGCTGGCAGTTGGTACCAAAAGGGTCAATGCCTTTTCAGTATCAACTTTAGTGCAAGAGAGCACTCAGCTGGAAATCCTCAGCCTACAGAGGACATAGGTTGAGACACCAGGCTTAAAATTTCACATTTATGTCCTGTATGCCACTGGATTCTGAAGTGACTCACTCATCAGGGAGCACTGGAAAAACTAACTTTGGGGGTTTGTATGGACTCTTCCTTCTACAAGACACTGACACCAAGCACCTGAACACGTCAGGACTAGCCAGTCTTTGATAAGCAAAAGATGTAATTCGAAATATTAGACTTATTGTAACAATGGTTATGTAATAACAGAATCACAGGATAGAGGCTGGGTTGGAAGGCACCTGAAAGATCATCCAGTCCCACCTCCTGCCATGGGCAGGGGCACCTTCCACTATCCCATTTTGCTCCAGGCCCCATTTAGCCTGGCCTTGAACACTTCCAGGGATGGGGCGGCCACAGGAAAACCCAAGCCAGTGCCTCACCACTCACAGTAAAAAATTTCTCCCTAATATCTAATCTAAACCCACCCTCTGTCAGTTCCAAGTCATTCCCCCATATCCAGTCACAAGCTGCCCTTGTCAAACAGCCCATTGTAAAAAAGAGTCTGTTCAGCCATCCCAGTGACCTTCTGCCAGCACTAGGTCAGCTGGCTCCATGCCACAGGAATTGCATCCAACATCCCAGCTCCCTGCTGCAACTATCCCGATAACTATCCCTGCACCTGAAGCCATAAAAAGCCATCTCCCATCCAGGCTGAATGCTTCTATAAATGAGTAGAAAAAAATTTTAAATGCTGCAAGACAAATTTCTATCGTGCTCAGAGCTCTTTATTCACCACTTCTGGGTTTTGTAGTTCTTATACTATTACTGGGCACAAAGGCAAAAGCCTGGGTTTTGTCTCTCTTTATAATTATTAATTTATCTGGAGTGGAAAAACTGCATGAGGTTAAACAGAATGTTTCCAGCAAGGAATTTTGTGCAATGCCACTTGATTATCCTTTACTTGGTACAGGAGCCAAATCCAACCATTCAGAACATCAAATATTTCATCTCATTTCACATAAAGCTACAAAAGAAGACTTGTCCTCCATTGTAATGTGCTTGAATGAAAGATTTTTCTTTCAGGTAGACTTTCCAGATCATCTATGTTGATCTTAAAGACAAAAGGGCTCAGTAATTTCTGAGCCAAAATTGGAACCTCTGTCTGAACACCAGCTCTGGGCAAATACTAAATTTTGACTCATTATGTCTGATTTAATCTCTTCCAATGGCTAAACACCCCTCATTCTTAAAATTTCTATCCAATTTGTGGTCTTAATTGGGCTAATATCAAATTCCTGAGAAATGGATACCCACACACTAAATAACGGAACCTTGTAACCTTTATTTTAGACAAAGAACATAAATTAACCCTTTAAGCACCAAACAGCAAAATGGATTTTCCAAAGCTCTATTTGTACAGAGCTCTTTCTGTTTTATCAGCATCCCTCTGTTTCAAAGCCCATTTGAATACTACTGAATATCTTAGCCTTCAAGACATTACCCACAAGAACTCTGAATTTTGATCTCCTTATACACATTTCTCACTTTGCTTTACATGAAGATGAGAGTTTTTCCTCTCAGTTCCTAAAGAGGACTTTTTAATTGAATCTGAGGCTTTGACATAATCCAAATCTGCCATTTTAAATGACCTTACGCAATGCTGAGTTCAAGACAAGCTCAGTATCACACAGAACCAAGCCATGGGATGTGGACAGATGGAAAGTAGGAGAATAGAGACAGTGATGAAGGTAATCCCAACCCTAAGGAGTTATAGCTGTGTTAATTATCAAGCATTAGGAACAGGCCTGCCCTTAACAGGCCACAGCTAGGTCCAATTAGGATGGGTATTATAAAAGAGTAGGTTGGCTGGTTGAGAAGTTAGAGTTTGTTGGCAGTACTGTGAGGAACTGCCCATGAAAAATCACCAAGAAGGTATGGAGCTTTTGCAATAAGATGACAACAATGGGAGTGTATTCTCATGCATCTTTATATCAATACAGGATTGAATATGAAACATTTTTATCATCAGGAGTAGAAATTCCAATGGCTATTTCTAGATTTAGGTTCTTCTACTCTTTCACAAGAGGGCATTTAGAGAAATAAATATGGATTTCCTAGTACAGTTGACATGAAGATACTGATTTAACTCTGACGAGCCTTTCCTGCTAAAGCTCTGACAAGATCTGCCATGGCCTCTTGAACTGTGCCCTTGAACTTGGTTCCCTGCCCTCTTGAACCTGACAAATATAATTGCCTACACACAGCGCACACACATTTTTAGCACACATGTGGCATGTGTAACCATACACCAGTTTGCTCACTGGACTGGGGGTGACATTTCCCTGCTAACATTTTACTGATGGTAGTCAGTCCTATTTTGATAACACAAAGTTAAAAAGTTAAGAGGAAAGAAATTCCTTAACTGTCCTTCCAAATGCCTTAGTAACTCTTCCTATTTAAGTAGTTTACACTTAACAAAAAATGTAAAAGGAAATAATATTTATAGGTATCAAAATGTGATAACCAGGCTAGGACACAAGAACCCTCTGGAGATACTCCTTTCAACCTTCACCTGAAAGCAGGAGATGGGGATAGCCTGGGTAACCTGAGATGAAGTTATCCAAGGCCCTGTCAAGGCAAGTCCTAAATACTTCCAAGCAAGTGAAATCCAACCCCTTCTCTGGATAAACTTCTCCAATGTTTTATTCTTCTCATATTGAAGAATTTTATTCCTATTTCCAGACTTCGTGATTTCCCCTAAAGGAATGTGTGCCCCTTGAACCGTCATCACACATCCTTGTGAACATAGTGACTACCCTTTATATACTAAAAAACAGTTATTAAATGCACACAGTGTTCCAAGTTAAAAAGGTTTACCCAAAATTTGAAAGAAATTAAAATAAATAAAAGGAGAGGAACACACACTTTTCTTATCTCCTGCCCATATGGACACTGCTATGAAAACAGTTATTTATTTCACCTCACTGTCTTAATCTGTAGGCATGTATTCTTGAGTTTTTTCCTTTTTCTGATGCTATCTAAGAGAAACCTGACATCAACCTACCTTCTTTATAAACCTGAGTAATAATCATTTCCTTTGATCTCAAGCAGAAATGGGCAAAGTCTGGTAATCCTTTTTTTTCTACTGATATTTTACTTAACATTCAATCCACAGGAATAGTGTAATTTTTCCCACAGATGTCTACTGCCCTCTGTAGGATTATTTTAAATAAAATATTAGGAACAAAGTAGAAGAAAAAAACGAAAAGAAAGCATGTAAGTCACAGTACTGTATCACATCATCAGCATGGTGGAGGTGGCTTATTAAGTTGATGTCTCTTACAGCTTCATAATTTCATTGATTTTTATAGATTTGACACAAGTAATAAGCAGAATACTCCCAGCCATCAGACCATCAGACTTTTGAGACTGCAAAATGCAAACTGAGTGCCTGAAGAACAGTGAAGACAGTGGGTATATGAGGGTGTTCAGAGATAGTCAAAAAATCCTCACCATTTTGCAGAACTGCAGGCTGCTTTCACAGCATGTCTCAAGAGACTCCCTGCTGTGTGCAAGCAAAACACTGACATAGACCCATGAGAAAACCTACTGTATCAAAGTCTTTACTGAAGTTGTAGGTGTCAATATATTTCAGATTTCTTCTTGATACTACTTAGGACACAGTTCTGGTCCTCACTGCCATGGATGAAAAGTAAATTCATGTATTTTAAATTGCATACGCAAATCAAATTTTGGCTGTATTTTATCTGGTGATCCTGTCAGACAATTAGAAAGATGTGGTAATGTGGAGCCTCAAAGTAACTACTAACTGCACACAGGCATAGAAATGCAATGTTCATTTGCATTCTTTACATTCATTAGAAAAGTTTTAGGAAGGTGGGATGAGTTCAGTAGTGACTGGGAAGTGTCTGATGCCTTCCATGCCATGAGACCTGTGGTGTTCAAGGACATTAAAGGACAAGGAAGTAAACCAAAGCTATTCCTACATAAGCATGGGCTAAGTAATTCTGACAATTCAGAAGAGAATTGGCTCCAGTTGTATGAAGGGATTAGGATGACATAAAAAACCCCAAAACCCACAAGCCTAAGTGCTCAATTCCCCACAAAACAAAAATGCAATTAAGTCTTCAATGGCATTTTTCTTTTTAAAAAAGCCTGCAACACCAATTACACACATAAAAATACCCTATCTGGAATGTAACTGCAATTATAAATGGCTAATCACTGTGACAATAAATAAAAAACCATACTACAGCACATCATCATTTTATGATGTGAGGAATGAGGATCCTGAAATTCCTGTGACTTCAGGTAAATTCCCTATAAAAGAGGAATTTTGCATATAAACTGAGGCTCTAACTCCAAAAAGCAAGTTAAAGCTATGAGGCCCTAACCTCAAAGAAGGTGCCCATAGGACTGAACTAGGTGTCTGAGTGATCCTTACTAGAACACTTATCTCTTCTCTATATATTGAAAGTAGTGTCAGAGAGCATGTGGAGACTGAGAAAAAAAAATACTGAGGACACAAGGTCAGCTGTGGGGAAGAGAAGATTTGCATCTCTTTACACGCTTCTTTGCTAAGAGCGTGTGTGCACCTCACGTCAAACACGTGCATCCATCCAAGAACCTCTTCTTTTTCTGCAGTGGTGCAATAATTTTTGATATTACACAAATCCTGTCCCCAAGTTATCTAGAAAATTAGTGGTCTCATCAGTAACTGATTTACAGAATCTTTTGAAAAATCTAGGTTATTTATTTCCCAGTAGTTGGCTGTTCTTCCATGCTCCATTCGCTGTCCTTTTCCTTTCTGATGCATTTTGTTTCAATTAATGCACTTTCATCACCACAAGACACGACCATTGACTAACAAGACAATTTGCATTTGGAGGGAAAGGCCACAGATTAATAAAGGCTAAAAATTACAACCTACTTTTTGTAAGAAATGATTCAAACATTCAAACACTGAAGGCCACCTTCTATCACAGTGACCAATCATGCCAAAAGAGGCTGACTTTTACTTCTCCCATTTCCTTCCTCAAAAACACAACAGAGCAGGTACTGGGTAAAGAGATGAAAACTTACCAAGCCTGGCACACAGCACAGTCATGTAAGTCTCATTTTCTTAGGCAAAACACAGGATATGGGTCAGAAAACCTGAATTGTCTTAGCACTTTGACAATAAACTTTGCCTGGCAATGTTACCGTTAACTTCAAAATAAGCCAAAAATTTGTCAGACCAATTGCTTTTGTTTCTCATGGATGCAGACCAACTTTGTGTCATGATTAAACTTTCAAGAAAAATTCAAGTTCAACTTTACATAAGCCTTTTTTTTTTTTTTCTAAAGACCATAATTTATGACTGGAAATTTTGACCAGAGCAAAATTCTGAGTAGTTAATGCAACTTATGTAGATTGTCAGCCTAAGAGCCAGCCCAGTTTCCTTTAGTCATTTGTAATATTTGTAGGAAGCAGTTCATCTCACGTGCTTCTTCAGCAACCAGTTTATCTTTCTCAGGAGATGAATTATAGTGAGGAATGAGGGTTCCCAGAGCTGACTGTCTAAAAGCAGTTGATATTTAAGTTAGTTGACAAATTATTGTTATTTCTCTGTATGCATAAGGACTTCTTTTTTTCTTTTTCTTTTCTGAAGACTAAAACCAGTACTTTACCTTCCTTATTTAGTAATCTTGGTTAACTGAGAAAACAGCTAAAATAGATGGAAGTCCTCTCCTCCATGCAGCATAACATCACACATCCCATATGGAGTAGGGATCATCTAGCCAACCAACCCACGCCACAGGACAAAACAAATCCCACTCCAACTCTCCTCAATTCAGTGCTTATGGGACATGAGCAGAAGAATATTCACAAGAAGGACAAAGAAAGAGACTGGGAAGATACTACACAGGAAAATAAGGTTTCTATTGCTCACACTAAAACTTGTTAGCTTGTTCTTTGAACTGAAAGCCAGACCTAATTCAGATTTAGAGACAACTATTACATGCTGATGTTACAGTTAAATCATTACTGTTTACACAATGTACCTTCTAAAAGAGTACACACTGATTTACCAAGGTAGAACATTGCTAAATTATTAGTTTATTATGCTGATACATTAATCTGTAATATAATTATACTGGACAGAGGTGAATTTTATTTTTCTGTTATACAAAATATGATCAGGTTGTTTCAGAATGTTCCTGGAGAATGCCGAGGCTCCTCCACTGCCACCATAACTTTTTTGGGGTAACATTCCAAAACCTACTGACACGCAGTCCTTGGACAACAATTTCCAGAGAAGGAAGAGCAGAGTTTCCTGGAAAGAACCAAGCATGAGAACTACAGAGAAGCTGACCCAGACCAGTGCTTCTCCCTGGAGCAAAATGCTCATTACAGTTATCAGAACCTCTGCACAGCCAGCAAGGAGACTTGAGCCTGAAGGCTGCCACTGTCAAGTGAGTGCAAGGAGCCTGTGCTGAGGCCCAGTGCTGGCCCCTCTTTGTCAGCAGAATGACTTTGGGAATGTGGAATTTGCTGCCAGCCCATGCCGACAATCTGACCGTGCCAGGCTGGAGAGATGCACTCAGTTCTCACCAGCCACAGCCCCCCAGCCCCACTCTGAGCTACAAACTGAGGCTAATGAATGCTGGCAGATCACTAAATTAGTGAATGGGCACAAAGTCAGTAAATGTCATTCAAAAAAGCTCTGCTTCACACACACCATGGCTCTGAGTGTTCCTGATGTGCTGCCATAGACATCATTTCACTGCAACGTTTACAAAATATAACGTGTTCCTGCCTTCACACACAACACTAGATGATTCCTGAAATTAGATTGGAATTGTGTAATTTTGTCTCTTACAGGATAGTCTACAGTGATGGAAATGAAAGCAAATTGTACTATTTATCATATAAAAATTTTGCAGAAATCTTTAGTGGTCATTTTTCATTCTTGTCAAACTACTCATCAAAATGCCTTGTTTTATGATTAATTCGTTCCCCCTTATCTGTGCTTGAAGCAAAATGAAAAAACATGGTTCACCAGTGCCAGGACTTTTTAAAGTTATTTTTTGGATGTACCTTCAGGCCAGCAAGTCACAACTTCAGATATATTAAACGAGGACTATACTTTTTTCAAGAAGAGACAGCTGGTTTTTGGATTATAGATGTCATGTTTACAACACACAACTTTGAGACAGTCTTACAACTTCTGGAGATTAACAGAAAATCCAATTTCCTCTGAATGAAGCCACTATTAAGAAAAATCCAAATTACTAATTGCTTACCTTTTTCATTGCTGCTTGTTGGGGTTGGAGGGAGAAGCCCAGGCTTAGATTTGTCGTAGTTGTTAAAGCTCTGGCTGCGTCGGTTGTTGGCACTAATGGAACCACGAGCTTTGGCCTCGCTGCCTGCAGCGGACACCCTCATGGTGGGACCTGGAAGTCTGGTGGAAGAATTTACAGGATGTTTAAACATAGGTAAAAAGCACTCTGGGCAAGAAACTATGAGACACCATGCATAAGCTGAAAATAAAAGTATCAACAGCACAAGTATAGGCTCATAAAGGTCTTTCTACTTCCGTAAGAACAAATCAAAGGATCATCTTAGATGAAAAGTGTATGCCAAACAAGCTGCAGTCTGAATTGTTTTACACCAGAAAAAAAAGCCCTGCGACAAAATTAACAGTCATGTGCCATAAGTCTGGTGAATCAGAAATAGCTGCAGGTAAATTCAGGGGAGCAATACCACTGGCAAAATGTTAAGACTGAGGCATTACTGTTCTTAAACCAGATTGCCGGACAGTTCATCACATGCTGGCCACATAAAGGCTACCCTTATTTCAGAAATAACAATGAGATGGAACTTGGCAGCCTTTTCCCTTCTAGAGAAGCACATCACATCTCTGCCCTGACAGCTACAAAGCTCAGCAGCCAAGCACAGCAAGATCTTAACCTGATTTAATTATTTGAGCCTATATAAATCACACTAAGCTTCAATACCCTCTCCTAGAGTAACCACATTATCAGTGAGCTGGTATTAGCCTCTGGTTTAAACTGGGCATCTGCCTCTTCCAGTATTTTCTTACCACAGCGTGTACTTACCAGATTAAGCTGATTAACTAGGAAAAAAAATGTAGTTATTCTGGAGTAAGTAAACAAACTTTTATGATTTTCAGGCAAAAAAGGAAGGTGGAAGACTTCTCTAAAAAGCCCGACAGAATCAGGAAAGCCACTGGCATCACATCTCAGAACACTCCAAAGCCAACATTCACACACAGAATCTTTTTAAAGCTTCTCCACGTAAAATACAAAAATCTATTCAAATAACTTGTGTCAATAATAAATTAAAAGGAAGAACCCCCAGTTGTCAGAGAGAGTGGGGATGCAACTGGCCAAATCACCACTGTACCTCTGAGAGAAGGAAAAGAAGCCAGGAAGGAACCTGGCAGGGCTTCCTAAATAAACTGATTTATCCAGGACCAGTGAAAAAATAGAAAATATGAAAAGAAACATGGAGAAAAAGCCAAAATGTCAGCAGCTGCATGCACATGCTTTCAAAGCTCAAAAGAGTCTAAGACATGAGGGCATCATTCAAATACAAACCCAAAAATTAATTTACAAGCTCAAACCACCACAGATTCAGTACAGCACATCATGGTTCTGAGGTTGACTTTTAGACCAATCTCTCAAATTATCCAGCTTTTTCCAGCACTGGGGGGTGCTAAAAGGTTGTCCATACTCATCATTGCAGCAAAGGGTCCATGAGAAAACCCCAGAGGGTCTTCATCCACTGCAGAGGAGACCACAGGGGAAGAAGCTGAGGGCAACCAGTGACAAATAAAACTTTTTGAGAAAGTCACCAAGACAAGGAAGTTCAAGAAAAGTTCATTTTGTTTGACAGGAAACTAGCTAGGTTTTCTACAAGGTGCCTCAGCCCAAAGGTGCCACCCAGTTTTGAAACACTGAGTATGGGACACCCAGCCCAGGATGGCTACAAGGGCCCCAGTATGGGAGAGGAGTTTTCCAGCAGCAGGGAAGGGACAATCTTCCTATAGTGATGGATAAGAAAAGGCTCCCCACACATATCCACACAGGTTTTGCAAAGCTGTCACATTTTAAAGTAAACAAAGCTCCTCAAACCATGTGACCACTTAAGAAGCGACAAGTTTTCCATCTGAGTCAGTATTGTCACTGCCAATAAAAACACACCAAGAATAAAAAATCTACGTGCCAAAAGCACTCTTGAAGATATCCTTCCTCTTAAGACTTTTTTTTCCCCCACTGTAGTTTAACTAACTGGTTTTAAGCCCGTGCTTTTGGTATTAGTTCAAGATACTTCACAGCGATGTCTGTGAAATCTGAGGAAAAAATCAGGTTCAGGGAGACACTTCTGGGTTCTTGCTATTTAGAGAGAAGGTACTGAGCTGGTAGAACACACTTTTACTACTCTTCAGCACCTCTGTTAAGCAAATATGAGCTGTCAAGCCATAATTAAGATCAAGGAAGAACATGAAAAGGAAATGCAGAACTTTTTAACAGGGATTATTCTGCAGAGATTCACTGTTAGCATATAAGAAATAAGATGTGGGAAATAAATCTAAATCTAAATACAGCAGAAAAAACAGGATATACAAACCAAATAAAGATCATAAGCTATAGCTCAAAATCTTAGCAAAATTGGTATGGTATAATTTACCAATGTAAAACTATATTCTAGTCAAACATTTACATATAAGAGTAAAATAACAAGATTATTACCCAGATTAATAACCACAGCAACCCTTAGGATCACTGAGATGAGATGGACAGACGAATGGCATACAAATCATGCTGGGATCCAGGGAGAAAAGGGTCTGAAGTGCCTCTGATTCACTTCCAGGGAGGTCACAGGTGATGGGTGTGAGAGCACTGGGGGACAACAGGGGCTCTGATCAGCAAGAGCCACACAGTGCTGTTGGGGCTCACAGCATGCAGGTGACACTCTCCTCAATAGCTGAGCCACTGGCCTGATGCAGCTCAGATGGGGGATGGAACTGGAGGATCTTTAAGGTCATTTCCAATCCAAAACATTCTATGACTCTATGATTTCAATAATGCAGATAAAAATATAATTAATACAGTGGGGCGAGAACTCCCAGAACCATGTTTTGTTCTCAAAAGCAAAAGCTCCTAAGAACAAAAAATCAAATTATTTCCTTGAGGGCCAAAATGCATTCCACACCTCAAACAAAAAAAAAAAACAAAAAAAGATTAAATCCATCTAAAACTTTCCCATTTCAGCCATTTGTAAAGGTCTAGTTACAAACTGTTTTTGACAGGACCCCTAAACATGCACCCAGAAATATTGCAAAAGGATTATTCATGCTTTGCAGAAGATGAAGAAATGCTAACCTAGAAGACCTTTTCTGACCAAGAGTGAATCGGATGATTTTGCTTTGAGATGAGTCCCTGGGAGACGCACTGTGACAGGAAAGAAAAAGTGGAAGAGAACATTGAACAAAGAAACTTTTTGGCTTTTTTTTTAAAGCCACTGAACTTAGTAACTGGAAAAAATGGGGTTTTATGAATTTCACAAGAACATAAAGCTTCTTGCCCAAGTATGACTTCAGGTCAAAACCACTGCAGTCTGAAATTAATTTTTACAGATTAATGAACATGCAAATCTGCATGCAACTCCCAACTCTATTCCTCTTTTCCTTTTCACTCCTTTATTATATATATTTTCTGTAGAATCTGAGAAATTTTACTTTAGTACCTATTAAGAAAACATGACATTGAAGATCTTCAGGATATACATATTTTTCAATTATTTGAAACACAGCCCAATCTACACAATGGACTGAAAACAGCAAAACAGTGTTCAGCATCTCTGCATGTTTGACAGAAAACTTGCAGAAATCTCTTCAAACACATCTTTATTTCATGGTAATTATTTCCTGTTTATACATGCTGTAGGAACACTATGTTTTTCAACTATACAAACCATTACTTACACCCAAATGAGCGTAATTTGTGAAGAAAGACATAAAAGCCAAACCCAAATAACCTCTGAGCAGTCCCACTTGGAAGGCTTCAGCTAAACTGTTTATATCCCTCATAGGGCAGCACTTAAGCCAGAATTCACCTCAAGGTGTGTTAACCAAGCAAGCCTCAACGTGAGATCTGTAAGAACAAGAAACCTTCATACTTTAGCAATTGTGCAAATATGATTTCTGCTTTTAATTCTCTTTCTTATCCCCACTAAACCCTCCCTGTTTTAGCAGTGCAAGGGTCAGACCAGTAGAAGGCTGCACATGCATTTACTGTGGTACTGCCTCAGAAGACTGCTTTTATTCCAACCTGAGCAGAGCACTCCCAGTATTAAAGACATTCAAGGAACAAAACCCCTTTCTATTCATCTGTACTCTGATCTAGGAGTGCCAACAAACACCAATGATGAAAATTATTTTTCATGTAAAGCCAGCAGCATATTATTTTTGACCAAAAAGTCTAGATTTGATTTTGACTGCCACCAGGCGTTATGAGCTCTATTTTTTTTACCACTGTCAGAGTAACCCTTCCCCACAGTGGAAGGTAACCCTTCCATTTCTTAGTGAGGACTGAAACTCTTGTAATCTGAGAACTGAAGTCAGTTTTCATATGCTTAAAATGTATGTTTTCTAAAGGAAACAATGTGCATGCTTTGTGAGTAGAAAGAAGCAAAAGGAATAGTGAGAAAAACATCCTTTTACAATCCTATGGTTACTTGGTCCAGCAGGCATGTTACACCCATTGGGCTGCAGATTTCCAGCACTGAGAACCTATTTAAACACACGTGTTTTGATTTCCAAAGGCTTAAAGTCAATTGCTACCCAGCATTGCATTCCCAACACACTTTATTCTAGAGCAGAACTAAAGAAAGGAGTTTCTTTGGCTTTTTAAGACCTGCAATGAGAAACAAAAAAAAAAAAAAAAAAAAAAAA
>VYZP01040746.1:24952-42985 GCA_013400635.1 Hypocryptadius cinnamomeus
AGAGAGAGAGAGAGATAGATAAATAATGAAAGAAACCCCAACTTTAAGATTTCCCCACCTGGACTGCATTTCTGGTTGTGCTTTAAACTGATGCTGTACAGCCTGTGGGGGCTGTTGGCACGGAGTGTGGAGCGGAGCTGGCACCTGCTGCTGAGGGACTCCCACCTGGCACTGGGATGGAGGCCCTGCTTGTTGGGATGGATGGTGCTGGGGCTGCTGCTGCTGCTGCTTGTACCGAGACAGACTGAAGAACAGGCCCAGGATGGCCTTTAGATTCCCATTCCTGATTTCTGTAAGGCAAAGTGGAGAAGTCACTCGTCAGCCTCAGTGGGTGTTTTCTCTCCGACAGCGCAGCGGGTCAGCCACTGCATCCCCAGAACACTGTCTGAACTGAGCTCCTTTGGGATATCCTTTAGGATAAGTTTCTTTCTGCACATCTAATTGGCATTACAGTTGATTGCCAGTGAGCACCAACCACAAATAAATAACTAATCTCTCCCCTGCAGTGACTGAGCAATATCTCACATTTCCACTGCAGTCTGTGTTAATGCAAGTGTGTTTAAAAAGCAAGTCCCTTTTAATCTTTCCTTTAAACTAATGTAGCTAAAATCCCCAAAACAGAATCCCCACAACAACAATTGTATTAAGGACAGCACGCTGTAAATGATTTCTCCGTCCTAAACTTGCACAAGGAGGAAACTACTCCATTCTCACGCGTATTTCTGGAATATCAGAATAATCTAAGAAAACTAAGAAAATTTGATGCAAGTTTTGCACTAGAAAATATGGTTATTGGTTGACATAGCTGTATTCAAACATAATTACCAGCTTTGATACGATCACAAGCTAATAAGGGATGGGCACCAAATGTACCTAAAGATAGCTTGACAGTCAATGTATAAAGTTTTCAATTCCTGAATGCCATCCTGCTCATCTATGCAATATCAAATGCAAAAATGTAAAAGCAAACAGAAATATAAAGATGAAGAGGTGTATCAGACCATGCACTTAACCACTGTATCATAACTAATACGCCAGAGGGCAAATTCTTCCTTGCAGACAACCTTAATGTGCTGTGACTTAATTATTTAGCATGTTTCATTTCCTAAATTTAGAAAGTGAATTGAAAAAGCTACATCAAACAGCTGAACTTCTGCCTGTGTTGTACAGATCATTTGAACTAAAAGCTGTTGCCCTGTGAGAAAGTAAGAAGAAAAGGACATGTGGTAAGACAGTGGCAAAGCACAAAGGCAAGAACCAGAATTTTCATTTGTTTCCAGTTCCAGCTGAAAGGTTGCTCTGAGTTTGTGATGGACCCCACTTCATCCTTTACTCCATCTCCCAGCCAGATTTCTGCTCACATCTTGGCTGTATAAACAAGCTTCTGCTCCTAATCCTAAACACCTTACCCAGCAGATCTGAGGCTCAAAGTTTAAAACTGTTCTTTCCCATTCTGTACCAGCTTCCAGCTTTGGTCTCCTTCTCTACCTGCACCTCAGTCTACTTTCCCTTCTCAGCCACTAATACAATTTACTTTCTTTCTGAAATTTGTCTCAACCCATGCCCACATCTTCAGAGAATATTAGCCCTTCTCTAAGTGGCCCTGGTCATCACCCAGACCCAGGATATTCCTTTCCTCTCATACTTCTTGACTCAGTTTCCCTAGCCATTTTTTCTTCCCTGCAGCCTAGCCCCTCCATCAGTGCTCTCTGCCACCACTGACCCTCCAATCCCTTGTTTAAAGGATTATCATTCCCAGGGCCCTTCAGCAGCCATTTTCAGTCTTCCTTTGTTTTCTTGGCCAGTTTTAGTCTCTTCCTGAACAGTGGGGTCCCAATTAATCCTGCCTGTTTCCCCTTTTCCCAGCCCACTCCTGCTCCCATGCAGTGCCATGCACAAACCCAGCCTTCTCTCACTGCACCAGGCAGGTTCCTTCTCTAATCTGTAGGTTCTCTTCAATAATCTGTGTTTATTTTAGGAGGACAGGGATGGAGGTGGAAGAGACACAAAATACAGCAGAACACAGTAAAAAGGATTTCCTTATCTCCAGCAAAGAACTCAAATTACTCATGGGAACTGTAAGGAAAGTAGCATCTAATCACAGGTCGAAGCATAACTAAACAGATCCAGAGGCACTGGGAAGCTTAACTGCACAAATACAGTGAGAGATAAAAGAAATTACCACGGGCCTGCTTGTTTAAATTTAGCAAAGCTATATGCAACTGGAAACTGATTTCTATGTGAAGTGAGAGATAATTATAACAATAACCCACCTATGGCAAGTCGCTGCCTGTTTTCTGCTGCATTTATCAGAAGGGCAACCTGCTTTTGACCAAATAATCAAAAGAAGAACACTTTTAATGAGTTAAAGCAGTCTCTTCCCCTCTGGATTTGAAAAAAAACATTTTAAATCGGACTTTCAGCGGTACCTCTGTTTCTTTTATCTGAAAAACTGAGGTAATTCTAGCAGTTCTACCTTGCACTTCGTACAAAATGGAGTATTTCAAAGACTGCTTCAGTCTCACTGCACTCTGCCCACCAGCAGAGTCTCAAATGCTTCCTGCTTCAAGTCCTCTCCAGCCCATGGTCAGCTCCAGTATCATATTGACTTAGATAAGGACAAGGATGTCACCCAGCCATTCTAAATGTAGAGCCAAAAATTACTGTCTTGGATACTGGAAACAAACACTCCAGACACTTCAAACTGGAATTTGGTTTTCATAGGAAACCTCACAAATCCACTCTTCGGAGATTTCCACCCTGGGATATCCCTGCTGGCGCTTGTTTCCCCTACATCACCGCTTCAGGATGTGTTCAGCTGACCATTATCCAGCTCATCTGTTATCCAAAAGATCTGCAGCTGCTTATATGTGATATCAGTTTGAGTTTCTAATGCACATTTATGTCCTCCAATGTCTTCAATATCTTGAGAGCAAGGAGATATTGTGTGAAGGAGAGCAAGCTTTTCTGGGCAGCTGCAATTCTAGCAGTCTAAAACAAGTCTAAGGGCAGGGGTATAGAAAGACAGTTCAAAGAATGAACAATAAAAATTTGCAGCAAGAAGTGAAAAGAGATCTCCAGCTCTCCACAGTTTTCTTCAGTAACTACCAATGGAGATTTTAGATTTTTAAGAATCTTTGATAAGATTTTTAGATAAGAATCTTTTTGCCTTCACGTTTCCTGGGAAGGGGAGTCTCTAGCACAGCACGGTCATCATCAGTGATTGCAGATCCCAGCATCTCCAATGCATAAATCCATCAAAATAGACTCTGTGTCAGTGATATGCACATATCAAAGCAGGATTTTTCAACACTGGAAGCATATACACGTGCAGTCCCAAATTATTTCAACATTTAGGAGTCATCCAAATTCCAGTTTTGAATCATTAACTTTCCTCCACACTGAAGCTGCACTGTTGAAAAATACGTGCTCTTAACAAACCCAGGAGACTTCAGTGATTATTCCCATTTGTAAGCAATCACAACCTTTTCCTTCCTCTTAAATGAGGATCTGCCAGTGAAGTAAACAAAGTTATTTGCAGTTGACCTAGCAGGCCTTGCAACTTGCACAGAAACACTGGCTTGTTTGGTAACAACATTCCTCACTTTTCAAGGTTCTGTGTTCCTCAACACAGAAGTTCCAGTGCTGGAGCAACTAGAAAGAGAAAGTCATTTTACTGTTGCATTCAGTGTCTTTTAACTTATTTTATAAAAATATATGCATTCCTTCCCCCTCTCTAGTTGTCACTTTCTTCCTTCAATGTTAGTGGCGGAGCCAGTAAATGCTCTCATTCATAGGCTGGCAGCAAACATTACTGGTCCCTTCTTAGCTTCCATGTGATTTAATACACTAATTCCTAGAGAGTGTGAAAGAAAGGCAGAAATCCTGAATCAGCGAAGCCATGGGATAACATGTGTCCTGCTGGGCCTGACTTGTGACTTGGCAGGAGAGCCATGAGCATTAATCATGCTGTCCCTTCCCCAGCATGAGCAACACCACACTGCCAGCTCTGCACACCCAGGCAGTTTTCTCATCACAGACCTGCTGTTTCACTTAGATTTTACCTTCTAGCAAGACAGGTAAATAATGTGAAATGTATTTTTACAATATTTCCATGCTAAGATCAAAATTGGCCTTTACAACCAACTCAGCTGCATTTTCTTTCTAATAATTTCCCCGCAAACAAATTTTCTGCTGTTTGAAGTTTTAGCTCATGCTTTCTTTTCTTGACATGAGAATCCTTCTGATTATAACTGAGCGACTGAGGCATGTAATGCTGGCAGCACTCATGTGAACCATAGCAAAGCTTCTCTTTGGACGAAAATATATGTTATTACTGTTCTAATCCAGCCTAAGAATGCACCTAACATTCAGCCTCCTCTTCTGCTAGCTGTGGTGTACTCAGGTTAGAACACTAAATATCTGCTATTTTGCTGCAGCCTCCTCCTCCAAACTTTGTGAAAAGACTGTCATCAAATGTAACTTTGAAGTCTCACCTGATGCCACACATTCAATTATTTGTTCTGCAAAGCACTGATGGAGATGTCATATCATATATTCAGCTACTGAACCCAGCTGCTTTTCCAGCATATTTAAGTGTAAATACAAGTGAAAGCTGGTGCTGAGGATGACAGAAATCTGTTTGATCTCTTAATAAGATAATAGCTAAACAGCTTCTGAGCCAACAGGTACCACATATCCTGGCATAAAGGAACAGAGTTAACCCAGTTTGGTTTCAGAAAATTCTGATGCTCTTCAAAAGCAGAGTGATTAATTAGAGGTCAAAATGTCTTGTTTTGGTTTAGTTTGGCTCAAAACATTTGGATTTGATTGTTTTGTGCACTTGGAAACATGAAAAATCTTTAAAATGAGAAGAAAGCAGGATGGTTGTTCAGGTAAGAGAATAATTGAAGAATAAGGAAATAAATTTTTTTCTCTGAAAAGGCAAACAACTGACAGCAGTTCACTTATATCTGTAAAATATACACTGATCAATGTGCAAATTATAGAACTCAGATAAGAAATTTCTGGTTTTAAACAGAAAGTAGTAAAGAAATGACTGAATTCTAATTTGGTCTCATTGATTACTTTTACAAGTCAGCTGTATAGAAATTAGATACATATTTTATACACCTTTCACACTGAGATGGGGAAAAAAAGAAATAAAGATTGTCAGAAGTTTAAATTAACCTTATTAATCTTCCATTACACTCCATGTTCTAGTTGCAATCACAGGCGTAATTCAGGTTCCTCATTTAAGATGAAATCTTAAACAACCAATGAACTCACCTTCTGCTGACAGCCCCTGGATGTTAATCCCCTTAGCAGCCAAGAAACTCAGGCAGGCATCTATGTTTTCAATCTGTTCAAGAACAAACAAAACAAACAGATAAAAAGGAGACACAAAAAGAAAATGCATTGTAATAATTATTTACTTCCATCTACTGCTACCCTTGAGTGCACTCAGTCTTTGCATCCCATAAAAAAGTCCCTTTGCTCATGATGTGGAAACCATAGTATGAAACCCTCTCAGTTACTGAGGTCCTAAATGGATTATTCCATTGATTATAAACTGACTGTTCCACAGGTCAGAGCTTTCTGTTATTTGCATTTGCAGGAAGCAGGTTAGTTCAAGCCCCACTCACAACAGGTGATCGCTGCATTTCTTACTAGAGGGTCCAAGATTCTCTGCGCCAGGATTTGTAACCTACAACAAGTGTAACAAACATGAAACTGAAAATAAACATGGAGGCCATTTGTTTGAGAAGGCAGATTGCCACTTGCTCCAAAGCTGACAGCTGGCAGATGTTTCCAGCCACACCAGGAGTTGAATACAAAAGCTGTAACTGGAAACCCCAGCCGGAATCTGGAACGCGTTCCCTGGCGGCATTCCCCGCAAGTCAGAAACACCAGGCCACTCTGGGTACTCACTGAGGGGCATGTCCTGCTCCTCACAGAGGTAGGACAATGGGAACAACCTTCATGGGATAAAATCAACTTTCATCAGGTAGGGACTTGTGCACAACAGGTCTGGCTGTCAGCTGCTCTACACAACTCTGTTGCCATACACAGACTGGACTCAAACCCTACCTAAGAAAGTGAACTCCAGAGAGGCTGAACAAGTCAGGAATGTTTTCCACTCTATCTCATCATTACAGTTAAGAATCTTGCAGTAGCCTCACACCTGATTGCCCACCAAGCTCCCACTGAAGCTCTGCTGTCATAACCAAAAGATGCAGAGAGATGCCAGACCCCACCCGTGACCAAAGCACTTCCATGCAAAAGTCTAAGCTTGGACACCTTGAAGGGCTGCAAGGAACATTTGAGGAAATACCATGTTTTGTGTGTGGTTACACAAAAAACTCTTGGATGATACTGTTGAGCAATTCTTTTATTTAACCATGGTAATCAGCAAGTGATAAAATAGAGTCTTTGTGTTTGAACATCTCTCAAACATTAATTTATTAATTCCTGAAACATTGCAACCAAACACTGCATCCATCATATAGATAAGGAAAGAGACAGACACCAAGCCCCACACTTGGTCTCACATAACTACCTTTATTCTGTGAAGCATGGAGACATCAATGGAAACATGAAAAATCCAGCTGCCCTGGCAGCTCCTGCCTACCCTCAAAAAAATACACAACTGAAGGCTAAGGCAGCATTTTAGAACTTGAGCTCTCAGCACCTGATCTGAGCTCCTTGTCCTTGTGAAAGTAATAAAAAAGTACCAGGGAAGCTGCCAGGAAACCTCCCACATGGACTTCTCTCAGGGTACATTAATTTATTGTCTATAACTATAACAATAAAACATTTTCTTCTATCAGGGGTGGAGGTTAAGTTACTGGCATTGCTGAACTGTGATTTCAACAATTAGAAACACTTTTATCAACCTCATTATACTTTGAGATATAATATAAAGTACACAAAGTATATAGTACACTTTGAGTAAATTATATACTCCAAAACCCAGAGCGGTACCAAAGAATATTTTTCCTGTACTGCTCAGATTTTAAGGCTTGGAGCAGGGTGCAGTTCAAAGGTTCATTTATCCACAGTTCAATATGATACAACAGTCAATTCACCCATTTCCTTCTTCAATACTCAACAACCCTTTCAAGTTTCCAACACGGCTCTTTTATTGAGGTGACTGGGGACTTGGCTGGAAAACCAAAGTTCACCTTTTCAAGAATAAACACCACATAAAAGGATCAATCGATTCCTACTACCAGCACTTAACAGGCTGCATCATTCCAAGAACACTTCCAGACTTCCAGAGCTGTGGGTAGATGCCTCCTCTCCAAATAAGCAGGTTAGTGACTAAAGAGAAGCAATATCTCACCCTCACTCCACATCTGCAGTAGCTCTCTCAGTCCTGCTCTGCTTGCTTCTCTTCCCAGGCCCCTCATCTTTGCATAAACTCTCTTTTAGGACAGAGTGAGCACAAGATTAAGATTTACATCTGGGTAGTGAGTTCCTCCATGTCCTCATTCTTGGTGCTATACAGGAATCTTTGGTGACGTCCTAATCTCATCCTCTTCAGATTCAGGGAGTCTCCTTTAAAATAATTCCATTTCTCCTATGGGATGACACCCCAGTTTTTCTGAGCATTGTAGCCACTGAATTAAGGTAAATCACTCCCATCCTTAGACTGATGGATGACTCTCCATCACAGGTCTGTATCTGAACCACAGGTTGAGCAACCTGAAACCTCACTGCCATACAAAAGGTCAGATGGACTGCCTTGCCACACCAGTGGTCATGCCTGGCTAAAAGCTGTGAGAGACAGGGGCTCGTGGTGCTCTACTGGTATGGAAAACACCCTAATTTCATCAGGCATGACAAAACAAAGTGGAAGTAGCAGGGATGTGCAAAAGTACACCCTTTACATTCAGAAAATAACTAGGATAAGATCCTGTGGGGATGTACAGCACTGCACATATGAAAAATTCACTAAAAGAATAAAACTGAAAGATATAAAGGTGTCAATGACTGTCCAAGATTTATACAGTATCTGTGATATTAACAACATTACAGGGCAGCATGGCAGGAATGATCGGAATTGGTTGATTTTGAAGGAAAAATAGAGCTCGAAAAGAAAAACAGAAGGAAATTAGAGAAAATCCAAGAAGAAAGTGGAACACTGAATGCAGGACTGTAGCTGAAATTATTAAAATTTACTGCTGGTAAGAATTCAAGGTCCTTCCCACACAACAATGGCTGGCCTGAGTCAAGAACCCTGACTTGGCTGAATCAGTCTAATGCATCAGATCTCATGTTGCTATTTGAAGAGATGATTTCCCAGCAACGCAACATGTCATGAATTTCACTCATAAAAGCTCCAAGGAAGAATTCCTGCCCTGGCCCCTGCTGTATTAACTACTAATAATACAAAGATATTGTTTTATGGAGAAAGATGACCCCACTGCAGACAGGGCTGGAGATAGAAAGCTATGATAATTAGACCATTTAGATGTGCATAGGATAGAAGTTTCTGGAGAGATCTCAGCTAGATGGTAGGAAAAAATTCTTCCCTGTGAGGGTGGTGAGGCCCTGGCACAGAACTATAGCTGCTCCATCCCTGGAATTGTTCAAGGCCAGATTGGACAGGGCTTGCAGCAACCTGGGATAGTGGAAGGTGTCCCTGCCCACAAACTGGAATTAGGACAAGATGGTCTTTAAAGTCCCTTCCAACCCAAACCGTTCTATGATTCTAAGCAAAACCCCAATGACTCTGCATCCTGGTGACTTCCAACACAAAGTACAGTTGCCTCCTTCTAATTACAGCATTCAGCAGCAAATCATCGCCCAGACTCTGTAGGCCCCTTTTCTGCGAAGTCCACATATTGCTTAAACCCTTTAAGCAGATGTGAAAGGACTGGATTTGCCAAAGGAGAGTGGATATTTTCTGTTTCACTGTGAGCTACAATTGGTTTTTTGGCTGACAATTCTGAGTTCTCATTTGCTTTGTCAGCAATGTTTAATACAGCAGAAGCAAAGCAGGGAAAGATGGCAGCTTCCCCTGCCTACCCAAAACAGGGGAAAGCTGTGCAAAAGAAGGAAAACCAAGCACAGCCACCCACAACAATTATCTCACTCAGAAACATTACCAGGGTACACAAAACTGAGCCTTATTAAACCTCCCAGACAAAATACTCAAATGAATTTGCAATTTTAGATCACCACCTTTAAACTATTTCAGGTGTAATCTACCATCAACATATGCTATCAGTCCCACATCCTTTTATGAGGGGTATTTATTCTAAAATGTCCCTAAATGCCAACCAAGGACAGCTGAGCCCACACCAGAGGCTGGCAGCCTCTGGGGTTCCTCCTCCTGCTTTCTTTTAATTAGGAGATGATGAGAAAAAACCTCCAACAATGCTGTAAAATTAAATTTCTGCTCAGACATAAAGTATCAAGTGTCATCATTCCCATTCTCATATCCATAGAAGGAACAGCTACCTGAAAACTTCCTCTTAACATGAATAACCTGACAAGGTGGGAACAGAAGGCATCGTGGCTAAGTGCTACACCTGGGGAACTGTCAAAGACCAGATAATCACACAAGACATTGTGCTTGTCATATAGCAGCAATTTCAACTTCCATTCTTGCCAGTGCTAGAGAGAAAACATGTCCTGGCCTGTATGAGCAGAACAGGACATGCCAGAAACAAAAAAACCAACCCAAGCCAAAATATCCCTATCCTGTAGCCTGTAAATGCCCACAGGTGGGCACTGATATGTTGAACATTGACCATATCAGACAAAAAGCTGAGTATGGACACAGCCTCCAGCCAAAGCTGTCTGTCCAACTCTGCCAAGTCAAATACACAAGGTAAAGGATAACTAGGGCTGCCTCTGGCATAGACACAGATGTTTTTCTAAACAAAAAACGGAATTAAACTTGTTGTAGGTTCCTTCACTTACAAACCAGGGGAAGTTTCTCACACTGTGATGCAAGACCTCTGCTCCCAACCTTTGCAGTGATAAATGGGGAGTTTTGATGAGCTTATACAGAAAACCCACTTCTTATACTGAAACCAGTGTTTTCCATGTAGCCTGTGGCTCAATTTTATGTGCAGTATATTAATTTTCAAAATAAAAAAGAATTAATTCAGATGAAAGTTTCTAAGGCCTCACAAACCTTTATGCAATATTCCAGCAGACTTCACATTCAGTGCAGAAACAAGGAAATAGCCTAAGAAACACAAGCTGTTCCTTAGGACAAAATTTATTCCTTGTCTGTATTTTTGAATACGGCATTTACCCTCATATTTTTATATCCTAAAGTTTACAAAGAGCCTTAAAATCTTAAGTCATTACATTGACAATCCTTAGAAGCCTGGAGTTTTGGGGGAGGAAGGGCTCTCCATTCCAATAATATCTCATTTGCTCTATTTCCTGAACATAATTATAGATAAAAAATACCAAAGCAGAACTGCAAATTCCATTTGTCCCAGAAGGATATAAATGCTAACTGTTATTGCTGTTTAAAATAAATATTCACTAGCAGTTATCCCATTCAAAATGTATCTTTTTAAAAAGAAAATAATACATTGCTCCCAGCGTTCATCTGCTGCTCCTGACTACTTGGATAAAAATGTCTCCCAAAATTAAATTTCAGGATTTTGACAGAACTTGATGGGCACCTTAGAAACAAAAGACGTAATGGAAGGGCAAATGGAGCAAATCTGTATCTGAAGCCAGGTTGTGGCAGATATACCCACAGAAACAAAAATCTGCTCAAATAGACACGAAGAGCTGAGTCTTCTCTTAAAATTGCCTTACTTTGGGTTTTTAAAGACAAGGAGAGTTTGGGCACTAGTCTAAGGCTGGAGAACCAGCCTAAGCCTCATCTCATGCATCATCTTCTCTTTGACCCTGGTGAAACCTTTGCTATCCCGTGTTTGCAGCTCTTCCTGCGGAAATAATGGGACAAATATTCAATATTCACTCCCAACATGCCCTGTGTGAATAGAAATGAGGGCAGTAAACCCCACAGAGAAAACTGTGCTTCACACTGGCCAAAATTCCTAATGACTACAAAGAGCATCCAAGGGGCACGCTTGTATTGTGAATGGATTCAGGCCATCCAGGGCAACTCCCAAGGTTTGCCAAAGCTGATCTGCTCAGGAAGAGACACATGGAGGGTTGTAGAAATGCTCCTGCTTTATTCAGCTTTCTTTCAGGTTTGTTTTTTCAGGTTTATTTATTCAAAACTGAAATTTTCCCATGGGGAAAAACAAAAGTAAAGAGAATTTTCTTTGAAAAATATTCCTGGAAATATTATTTTTTGATTAGCTCTTCAGAATCAGACCTTTGAGAAGTTAAAATGGAAAATTCGCAAATAATTTGAAATCTTGAGATGCTCTAAATTATGATTAAGCAACAACAAGCTCAACTTTGCAAAACAAGTATCAACAAAGAATCCTGCCTCTGGAGAATCATTAATCTAGGATATAGATGAAACTCTCTTGACAATATTTTAGCACATACCACAGTAACTGTAATTCTTGGCACTGAATCTCTGTTCCTGTGTAACTGAAAAGAAGAAAAGGTGGGGAGAAGCCATGGCTGTGCTCAGTAAACCCATAATTAGGACAGCAGTGACTCTCACGGATGCATTATTTCCACCTTCCTGGCTGATCACGGAAGACCCTTTTCTATCTGGGGCTCCCAGGCTACAAGTTATGTTCTGTGCAACTGGGAAAAGGTGGAATGGCTTTAAACTGAGAGAGAGCAGGTTTAGATTAGACATTAGGAAGAAATCCTTCCCTGTGAGGGTGGTGAGGCCCTGGCACAGGCTGCCCAGAGAAGCTGTGGTTGCCCCATCCCTCGGAGTGTCCAAGGCCAGGTTGGATGGGGCTTGGAACCACCTGGGATAGTGGAAAGTGTCCCTGTCCATGGTAGGGGGGGTGGAACCAGGTGGTCTTCACAATCCCTTCCAACCCAAATAATTTCATCATTCCATGATTCAATCTAAAATTACCCCAATATCTAGCAAAGGTGGACTTCTTCCTAAAACATCCTTGAAATTTACATAAAGCAATATTTTTCAGAGTGCACAAATTCTCAAAAGGAAGGACTGACACCAACACCACTCAGTGCACCAAGCGCTGGCTGCTCTCTGTCCTCAAACACCATCTCAGATATTGAAGGCTCTGTGTATCAGTAACTTGAACTTGCAGCAGGATTCCAGAATTTAATGAAACTTGTTCAGAAAGAACCTCCTGCAATGCAGCCACTGACAGTTGTTCATTTCTAAAAAAGGTCCCTGGGCAGGGAGCTGCGGCCAGAGCCCATTCCCAGGCGCTGTGCTCCCTCCCCACTGGCATTCCTGTGTCTGCAGGCCTGGGGCTCTCAGCCTCACCTGTTCCCAAGGGATTTGTTCCAGTGCCACCAACACATATGTGCCCCCTCCTTCCTTGCACCTGGATAACATCTCCTACTGAAATTCCCTGCATAACTGCTCAGAACAAGTGCAATAATACCACTTGTGTATGTAAAAATAGCTCTGCACAAAAACCAGAAGAATAAAATGCTCTAGATATGCACTACCATCAAGGAATAGCTAATTAAAATAACCATTATCACCCAGTTACAGTGTGTAAGCAATGGCTGCAAATGAAAGATCTGTGACAAGACACAGAGACAAAAAGTTTATTTCTCTGGACTGTTTAATTCTTTGTAACAGCTATGATCTGTTTACACAGATATTCCACAGTGAAGAGCTTATCACTGCATCTCCTGTAAAATAAATACCCAGGCAGGAGAAGTAATTTCCATACAAACAATCTTAATTCTTACAGCACCAAGCTGAAGGAGAATAATAAATTAATTTTTACCTCTACCTGTCCTCAAATCAACCAAACTTCCTTTTTAGTTAGAAAAGGTTCTCATCCATGATTTCAGTATTCCCCATTTATGTTAAGCATAATAAGAAGCTGTGTGTTTGCAAAGTATTGCATAAAAGGTACATTTATGTAAAAATTTTATATCAGCAATGGTCATGGCAGAAAATTATGTTAATGGTGCTTCTGGACTTTGGTGTAGGTGTAAATATATAAGTGGAAGCTACAGACACCTCCATATACACATGTGGAATGATCCTGGCCCCTCAATCCATTTGCTGTTTCATGAATACAGGATGGGCAGAACCATAGGTATTCACAAGGCAGTAACTCCATTTAACTGTGATGTAAATGATCAAATAGAATCTAATTCTGCCGTTATATTGAAGCCCATATATTGCATTTTTTAGACAAAAATTACTTTGCTGCTCTTTATTAAACCTCACACTGTTTCAGAGACAGATGATGTACAAAAGAGTGCAGCCCACTGGGGACCACAAAGGTGATCCTTTATGGGACTGAAATGAGAGTGTCAGCAGCAATGTCTCCAAAGGCAGCCTACACACCCATCCAGTGCAGGAGGCACACACTGCCTTGTCACCCATCCCGACAAGCATAAAGAGTTCTGGAAGCCATCCCTTCCAGAAGTGAAACAAATCTCTGTTTGGTGACACTGCCATGCCTCATGGCAGGGAGATGCACATATTGGTCTTTCCTGATCTGGTCCAGCTCAATTTGTCCTGTTATTTTCTATGTAGGATGATGGGGGGGCCCAGTGAGGGGCTTGTGGTTTTATTTGGACTGCAAGCTCTGCAGCACAGAAACCTCTGATCCAACCATGCCTGTCTCACTGATTACCATGCACAAATGGGAAGCATGGCAGCATAACAACAGTCTGGGTATATGGAAAAAAACAGAGATAGTAAAATCAATTTTATCTTGGAGCAAGAGTCATATAAACTGAGGCTGAAGGACAGCTAAATACAAGCAACCTGGCAGATCTTCTCTGTAGTAAATCATTCTTGTCTACATCACAACGTGGGTTCATACATGACCAACAGAAACCACGAGAGCTTAAAGAAAATTATTTTAACTTTCCGGAACTTGCTGTTTGGCCATGTCCCTGCACGGGCAGTCACAGCAGCTAAGCTGGTGTCTGTCACTGACCAGGCTGGCACAGCACTGGGGGATGTCTTCCCCCTCAGCTGACCTTCAGCTGTGTGGAACTGCACCACAGGCTAGGGCGAGAAGACACCCATCTGTTACCATGGTAGCATCAAACAAGATTAAATTTCCAAACATATGCTCCTGGTAAGTTACAAGCTCCCCAGGCAAAGTGGGGGAAGGCTCAGATGATGGGAAAGTTCCCTTTACTACATTTGCTCAGCCTTGGAGTTGGATTACTTGAAAATACACAGCTATATTTAGCCCCTGGGATACATTTCCAAAAATCCCACACTAGGAATTCACAGAGAAAAAACGTGCTTGTGATGCTTTTGATCTTCCAGCAGGGCTGCTCCCTTGAATTAGCAGCACATGCCCCGGCAGCATTCGGCTTTGGGACTCAGGGGGGCTGGATCAAAAGCCTGGCAGATTTATTGCACCTGCCTATGGCAATGTTTGGACAACACCGGCTGCATGAAACTGCTCAAAACTTTTAGAGGAGCAGGTTAAAGTGGGTGCCTGCTCTCAAAGAGAAGACAAAATTATTTTCCACGAGAAAACAAGCAACAAAGAAATTATTTTTTTTTAAATACAGCAGCTATTTTTAGTTATTTGTACATAACACAGCAGCTCCCTCCCTCAGTGGATATTATGCACACAGAGAGAGCTGCTCGGGTCATGCAGATGGTTTCAGCTTGTATTATTCCTTCCAACCATGAATGTGTGAGCCCAGCTATCTCCTGTAAGTATGAGCCACATCATGGCAGCACCCATACCCATTACATCAATTCATTAAAGTGCTCTTGAGAAAAAGAACACAGAAATATGGATGACACATGCCATACAAACAAATTAGTAATGGAGATTTCAGCATCTATGCTCTTTCGACAATAAAAAAAATAATGTATGGAGCTGGCAAGGATCACACTGAGGAGGGGAGTGGATACCTTTCTCCAACAGCTGAATTAATATTCTCAGTACTGTTCAAGTCAAAACCAAGGTCCCCACCATGTTGGAAAATTTCCATACAAACTGTTCCTTAGGTGTCACACACATTACAAAACAGCTCATTATCAGAGCACAAGAAATCAGACAAATATTAAAATAATAGTCAAATTCCCATCACTGGAAGTAACGTTTCCTTGAAAACTAAGTTATTGCACTGAAAACACAACCTTCATCCCAACTTCCATACAGCTTTTGGGAAGAAATGCTGGCTCTGATCCACACTGCAGTCAGTACAAGATCCTTTGTTTGCAAGACAGCAGTAGGAAAACTGAGTGGTATCAGTTTACCACTACAGCTTGGTTTCTGCACCAGAAAGAGATGATTCCTAAAAACTTCCTGTCAATACATCAAAAAAATAAATACCTCCCTTTTGCTGTTTGAGAACACATACTTATAGACACAAAGTGATCCTGAAAAATATTTAAAGCCCAAGCACCAACCCACAGGAGAACCACAGTAATTTCCTCCCCTATTTATAGGAGGTGCTGTGGTGTTTGTTAAGCCTACATGCCTTTCTGCTGCTCCAAATTCTTGTTCTGAGTGTCCCACAACTTCCCCAAACACGGGAAGATGAAAGTCTGGTGTATCCACCCACAGGTTCCCCAACTCTCTTCCTTTCAGCACGTTTCAGCTTTGCTATATTCATACATATATAATGTAGCATAGACAACTCAAACACTTTGGGTTTTGTTTATCATCTTACAAATGTAAGTGGTGTGAACCCTTTTACAAGAGGTAACATTCAGCACTTGCAAAGGCACCCACATGAATAAGATTAATCAGTAATACCTAGGAGGGCAGGTACTAACCTCCCATAATCTGCAAGATGCCACAAGTTAAACTCTAAAATCATGCCCTAAACAAGAAGCAATTAAGAAAAAAAAAAAGGAAAAATATCTCTGTTTTTCTATAAACAAACCACATTAGCAGAGAAAGCCCTACTCAGTTTTATTCATCTAAGTCTTCTTTTCAGAAGTGTGCAGGAGAGGAAAGTGGCCTTGATTTATTGACCCTCACCCAGTTATCAAGGACTATGCCAACATTTTCTGGGTTTTTTTTAAAAAACTCAAATGCTGCGATGCTCTCCAAATGTTCTTGGTCCCAGAGCCTGTACTCCATACAAACACATCCTCTTTTACCCACAGTATTTTCTGCATGCAGCTGGAAATAATCACCAGAATTACAGGCTTTTGTTTAGGCAAATATCTGCAGTATGAAAATATAGAGGTTTGGGGGAAAAAAAGCCCTGAAATAGATTTTATGCAGATGACAAGCTACAGAATAGTGTACAATAGATGATATAAAAGCCAGCCAACTCTTATCTGGAGCAAAGGAAGACAGGGATACTCCCCTCAGCAGAACAACCCAGACAGGATGATGATGGGAGGATAGGTTCTCACCTAAGTAATTTTTCACAGAGCCAGTGGGGTCCTTGTCATGTCATTTTTGGCGCTGGGACAAGGTTGATAAGCACTGATGGTCCCACATGGTTCTGCAGTACTAAACTTCATTTGACAAGGCTTGTTAGCACTGGCTTGGAGCCTGACAGACCCAAGCTGTCTCTAATGCACAGTTTGGGCCAATTTGCCTGACGCTCTCCAACACAGGGAACAAGGCAGAGAGGCTGGATCTGGCTCTGCAGAGAGCTCCCTCAGGTTCGGCACCACCAGCTTGGAACTATGCCACATGGAATTGAAGACACTTCTTTTCCCCATGTCCTTTGATGGATTTGGGAAGACACAGATTTGGTCCAGCTTTCCAAGCTGATACACCTGGCTGGGAGTGAGCTGATTCTTCACAGCTCAGCTCACATGTGTCTGCTCATGGCATTGGGACTCTGCAAAGGGAAAAGACGATGGTAGAAGGCTTCCTTCCCTCTGAGATGTGCTGCATTTCTATACAATGAGCAAAGTTAAATCTCCATTTATTGGTGCTATTTTTTTTTTCACATCCCCCAAATCTCATCTGTGCTGCTCACCTTTCAAGCACTCTAATATGGATATGGACACTTTGAACTGAAAAATTCATTTGAAAAAAGAGTGGACATTACCTAAGTGTCTAGGTGGCCTTGCCTCTGCAACCTCTCTGAGCCAGAGTTACCAGACACAAACACCAGCTCCCACACTCTGCAGGACCCTGTAAGCTGTATCAATAGAGTGCACTGAAATGCAAAGGATGAAAACTGCTGTACCTAAAACAAGCACTGCAACATGTCTGTCCTGTCTCCCTAAACACTGCAAGTAAATACTGCACAAACACCACACCTATGAAGATTCCTGTGTTCTGCCTTAGAAGAATCATGGAATGATTTGGGTTGGAAGCATCCTTAAAGATCTTCTGGTTACAGATTTCACTAATTCAGGTTGCTCCAAGCCTCCTCCAACCCGGCCCTGAACACTTCCAGCAATGGGGCAGCCACAGCTTCTCAGGGAAACAACGTTATTTTTATAGTCAGACAACAAAGAGCACTGTAACCATGTGCACTGATAAAAGCAAACCATAAGAATAATTCTAATTTTTCTCACATGAGGAAAACTGCTGGGGATGCCCAGCTGTGACTGCAGGTCTGATGAGTCGGGGGGTCAGTACCACCCACCACAGCCTCCTGAATGAGCAAGTGGAGTAACATCAGAGGAAGCAGCACAGACCAAATGTGTCCTTCCAGACCTGTCCAGCATTCCTGACCCAGCACATGCCCCCTGCATGCCTCTGGTTATAACTTGATCCAGCTTCCATAAGCAACATGCATCCCACTATCCAACAGAGCAGCACTTTATCTTCATTGAGAATAATTACTTGAAGTGACTTTTTTAGCTGCAATGTCCTGGAACTGGTTACAGATTCCGGTCCTGAATGAAATTCAGTTCTTACGACACACTTGTGGAACATTAAATTATAGCAATTGTCAAAATTTCCTCATTATTTATACTCCAGACAGCTGCTGTGGCTACAACAAGAACAGCAACCACCCTCTTCGAAGTAGCAAAAAGGAGCAATGATAAAT
>VYZP01040778.1:0-21430 GCA_013400635.1 Hypocryptadius cinnamomeus
ACCTCCGAGTACAGTTTTTTGGCCAAAGACAGCACAGATTTGACCCACAGGGATTATCACATTATGGGGCAGGTCAGTGCCAAGCCCAGGAACAATGCCACACCAGTCTGACTCCTACCCACAGTGTTGCAGGCGGAGCTGAGTCCTTTGTGCAGAGGAAGAAATCAGGAAGCCCAGGCACTTGCTGTTCAGCATGGCCCCCACATCAGGAGTTTACCGCGCTTCAGGGGATGTTAGACATAACTATTAGGAGGTATTTACAGAAAAGAAATGTTAGCAGGTCACAGAGACTCCTGCTCAGGTAGCAGATCTCTGCAAACTTCTGCCTAGAAAATACTTGCTCATTCTGCAGACAAAATAACTAGCATGCAGAAAACCCCAAATCCAGCCATGGTAAATTTTGTTTACTGGTTGAAAAGAGCAGGAGGGACATGTAGTTATTCTTATCATCCCTCTCCCCTTTGAACACCATGCTGAGTACAGTGAAGGACAGACATGAGCAAAAAACATTTAATTTTTTTCCTATTAATTAAACTAACCAAGGATCTTGAGTAGTGTTGCAGAATGTGCTGGTTCAATTCCAGTGAGCAAGCAAGCAGTGTCCCTGATTGCTTACCAATCCAGCTTCCCCAACAATGCACTCTCGAGTGATTTTCTGCAAGGAATTCTTCCCCAGAAAACTTATCATTAAAAGATAAGAGAGCATGTGGGTGTAACTGATCATTTGGAAGATATTTATAACTCTCTTGCTAGAGGCTTGTGCAGTTGGACTCGAGAAATTAAGCAATTCTGACTTCAGAGAGTGAATAGAAAAGATGTCAGTAACACTCCTCTGACAATGTTTAACACTTCTGTGACCGAAGGAAGATGGGTTTGTTTCACACTTTCCTTGGACTTCCATATGTGTCTAAGGATTTTCCTTGCTGTGGGTAATGCAGTCATGTCCAAATGATCAGAGCTTCTCTCCTACACACAAGTGTTTGCTTCCTCCATTCCTCTCCCTCCAAATAAATGTATTTGTTAAATACACAGTCACATTGTCATACCAACCTTTTCTGGCCCCTGCTGTGACACTAGCTGATACTCTGATTTGACTTTTTCTTATCAGCTTTGAGCTTATCCTTCGTCCCACGCTTTTGCACTTCATCTAAACATGTAAATGATGCACAACTTGGCAGGTCAGTATTTTGATGAAATTATCTTCAGCCCTCTTAATTCCACTGCTTAACAACCATTCTTGGGCAACCTCTGTCTTCAGTGAGGTTTTATATAAGGTTATCTACTTCATAATAAAACATGACCCATTAGCCTATTTCCTATAATAGCTAGTCTGACAAAAATGAAGACCATTCATGAATTTACCACAAACTTTCACAGTAAGATCATAGTACATGCTGGAAATGATTGTCCAGAAACATTCTTGAATGTCTATCCTTGTAGGTTTTCAAGACTCAGGTAGACAAAGCCATGACTGACCTGGCCTAATTGAACAATACTCTCCATTTTTAGAAAAAGATTTAACTGGATGATTTCCAGAGATCCCTTCCAAGCAGTAATTCTAAGTTCTTATGAATTTATGTGTGTAGAAAAGGAGAAACTACATGTAGATTGTCTCCAGATGCCTCTGTGAGTTATCTTGATGTAAGAAAACCCACATTTCTTTTCAGTGGAGATGAACTTGAACAGGAATGATCAGCCATGTTAAAGAAGGGGTGGCAGCAGCTGTTCTATTAATGCAGAAAAAAGGCAAACGAATAATTGCATCATCTTTGTAATCCTGTTCTATCTATGGAGATATTTAATTGTTTTCTGATGACTTTTAATCAGATTACATGAAATAAATTACAATCAGGAAACCTCAATAGAAACCTCAGCAATAAAGCAGGAAGAGACGCATGCCTGCATGTCAGTTTTGCAAAGGAATTTACCATTATTTATTTGCTGTGATTTCAACTACCTCTTTTCAAGGTACTACCATGTAACTTTGCACTAGGCAAGCGCAAAGTAGGGTCAAAGAAAGCATAAGGTATGTCCCTTCCCATTGGGAACCAAGCATCCATCCACATTGGTCATGGGAAGGCACTGTCTTACCCAAAGCAACATGCCTTCCCCTGCCCACCCTGTGCCAGGCTGATATGCAGGGCTGCTCTGTCTGCAAGGATGGGTTGGCATACAAAGACAGGAGCCAAAGATATTTCTCTCTGAGCTCTCTTTTCTGATCTCTCAAAAAAAGCACAGACAAATCATCCCAGCCTGCTCTCTTACGAACTTTCTCTTGTTTGCACTTGAAACTATTATTGGTGATTAGATGCTGAGGGGAAAAAAGAATTCACAAATGAAGGGGGTTTGAAAAGTGTAGTTATTTAAAAAAATAAGTTGAAAAAGAAGCCCCAAATCAAAACATTTCCAGGTAGGTTTTAATAACCCTAGAACAATAAAAATACTTCTTATTTCTTCAATTCCACATACCCTTAAGGGCTCATCTTCCTGTCTCTCTGAAGGATGCAGTGTAACTGGAAAAATTCTTTGACACTCAAGAAAAGTAAAAAAATCTCTATTGAATAGCTGGTTTTCCTAATTCCATGTCTAAGAATAACATTTACAGTAAGGCACATACAAAGAATCTCCCTATAAATATAACACTAAAGACAATATTTAGTCAGTCATTGAGAAATGAACATAGAATTTTCCACTTGTGTTACTGTAGCTGGCAAAGGTTTACATTCTGATTCTCATAAAAGGATTTATAGAGTGCTGTAAATTTACAAAGAACTTTCCAAACATAGATAAAGCATAGTCTCTGACCAAAACGTTATGGAAGATAAATGTAAGAGGAGAAGCAGGAGGAATCCTGAGGAAGAATTAGGGACTACAGAGTTGTGAAAGCAAGTGTTAAGAGAATAGCAATGCTCTGGAAAACACCCAGTCTAATTCTTGAGCTTCTTGCATCAGCTCATACAGGTACAATCAGTTTCTTGAGGAACCTGATTTCTGCTCCACACCCATAAAAGCAGAAAGATCCTACTTCTTTCATTCTGGCAAGAAAAACATTTAGAAATGAGCAGCAGATAGAAATCTGACTCCTAGATTTGAACTAAGGATTCAAAACTTAGTATGTTCAAAACCAAACCAAAATCTAAAATATCCTGAACTGAAAGGAAAACCCCGATTTTGGGACTAAGACCATTTTTTAAATGGGCTTTTTTTAGAATTAAAAGTCAAAACATCACTGAGAGATTCAGTCTCCAGTCCAGCTTTGGATCCTAACTTGTGACCTAAACCAACTGGAGACTGAAGCATGTTGTTCCATGTTTGATAAGACTTGGGAGCTCAGGGCTGCTCAAATACATTGAAATAGCACAAAATAGTCACAGGATTCTGCAGAATTAACACTAGAAAAGTTTGTCAGAACTGTTCTGTTATAGCTGCATGTTTTCTCTCTTCCTATTGGATTTTGCTGCTGTAGCAGTTTTAGAAATGCTGCATTTAATTTTTTATGATTCAATGAGCAAGTAAAACTCCATTCCATGAAAGCTTGTTTAAAAGTCTCATCCTTACTATCTCAAAAATACTACAGTTAAGCTCTGCAAGTAATTCTCAGAGCCTGGACTTGAGCCTTTGGCTGGGAAACCTTTTTTCTAACTGTTACTTTAAATATGAAATTATGTTTGGGCAATCACAGTATCTTCCAACAACACATAAGGAAATAAAGAGCTTCAAACAAACAAGCAAAAAAACAAAAGCAGAAAAAGCGATTAAGAACAAGGACTGCCCTAAATGTGCCTTTTCTCCACACAAACCATAATCTGAAAATCACACTTCTGGTTAAAGCAATGTTTGCACAACTCTCACTCATTTCCAGATTGACATCAGCAACTTATAGTGAGTTTCACATCCATTTGCTGGTCCATCAATATATCCTGAGATTTGGAAGGTTAAAATACAAGTCTGTGTTGTTGATAAAAAACCCATAATGAATATTGTCAGAGCAGTTTGGATAGCTTACTTCCCGTATTAACCTTTCTGCCAGCAAGAGCCCTGTACATATTTCAGTAAAGAAAAAGATTCAGAATTTTTCATCAAAAAAAGTTGGCTCTTCTGAAAATATTAAGAAAGAATATTAATGTATTAATAATTCAAATCTGCACATTGGAATGGCTATGCTCTTTTAAAGCTCTGCAATGGTCTCTGAGCTCCACAGACCCGACATTTTCAGTTGCACAAAGAACAAATCTGTGATGTGTTTGCTGAAGTGTGGAAAGTTGAAAGATTTTCAGGACATAAAGTCACTGTCTCATCCTCTCCTTATCACATACACCCTTTACACACAATTTTCCAGTTCTTCAAATGTTATTGGTACTGCCTTGTTCATCTTTGAGTCTCTCAGCCGAGGAAGGAGACAGTGGCCCCACCTGCCATCCCACCCACTGTGTCTCCTAGAGACCCTGTGTCACACCTCAGCTGCAGACCCACAACCTCGGTGGTGCCCAGAAATGGATTCGGCATTCATGGCTGGCTTTTAGGGAATTATCTAGCATGGGTAGTCCAGGACAGATTATGGCATGGTTTGCTTCAGCCCAGTAAGGGAGATCTTAGCCTGTGCCTTTCTTCTGAGTCTCTTCAGAAAAATAAAATGAAAATGTCTGAAAGACAAGACAGGCAATGCAAGTAGAGGATATCTACCTACTGCTGAAATTTGACCATTCAAAAATAGAGAGGATTCTGGCTTACACAGAAAGTCAAGAGAGCTGCTGTGGTGGGTATCAGGCTGTAAAATTGAAGTATCTGGCGAAACTAATAGGTGGGTTTGTTGTAACTAACTTTGTCAGCTAGCCAGGTATGTGCTGGAATCCTTCTGTAGAATAGTGATTTAGCTATTATTAAATAACAGTAGTATTAAATAACAGGTACAATTACTATACATTCATTAGAGTCACAGAACAGATTGGGTTAGAAAAGCCCTTAAAAGGTAACCTAGTTGAATAGCCCCTGCAGTGAGTAGAGGCATCTTCAACTAGGTTAGGTTGCTTAGAGCCCCATCCAGCCTGGCCTTGAATGTTGCCAGGGGGTGGACATCCACCACCTCTCCAGGAAAATCTGTCCCAGTATTTCATCATCTCCACAAAAAAGTTCCTTACTTATATTTAGTCTGAGTCAACCCTCTAGTTTAGAACCATCACCCCTTTTCCTATCCACAACAGACCCTGCTAAATATTCTCTCTCCACCTTTCTATCAAGCCTTCTGTTGTTAAGTGCTGAGAGGCTGCAATAAGGTCTCCCCGTAGCCTCCTCTTCTCTGGGCCGAACAAACCTACTCCCTCCGCCTTTTCATAAAGAAGAGATGTTCCATCTCTCTGATTATTTTTGTGACCCTCCTCTGGTCTCTCTCCAGCAGGTCTACGTCCTCGCTGTGCTGGGACCCCAGAGATGATGCAGCCCTGCAGGTGGGGTCTCAGCAGAGCAGAGCAGAGGGGCAGAATCCGTTCTCTTGACTTGTCAGCCACAAATCGGCATCAATGTATTTGTAGCCAAGACAATTTACAAATTTTAAAGGTAAGACTGGAGGACAATTCGAAGACCAACTTCATGTTGAGGGCACATTTACAGTCTGGATAAATGATGGAAGTAATTAGCCAAAGTTTAGCACCTATGATTCAAACTTTTAGAGCTGAAAGTGACAATTTTCATAGTACTCTACAGCAAAACATGAACAAGAATAGTCTTAAAAATTAGTCTCGACTTTTTTTTTTTTTTAAATAAAACACCTAACACTCAAAGTGTCTGCAGTGTTAGGTGTTCTAAGCAATCTTGTTCTAAGCAATCTGCCAGCTTTCACAATGGGAGCTGCTGTGCAGATTCTAAGGCAAGTTTACAAAGGCATTTTGGTATTTGAAGGTGCAGGGACTATCTAGCATGGCTTGTAAGTGTGGCACTCCCCAGTTTAGACTGCAATTTAAGATTAATGGATATAATCTGCAAGAGTGCTTTTAAACTTCAGTGAAAATATTTTCGGTATTTTAAGGCAAACAGGTGAATTTGAAAACATGGACTTTTATCTGTTTGGTAAGTTTTTCAGTTTAGCAGAGCCCGTGGCCAGCATCCATACATCCCTGGGTATCTGAGTCTGCAGACACAAGCTCAGGCTGAACAAAATGGAAAGGGAACCTCCAAGGTCTAAAAATTGCATTTTATTAAATTAATTTGCATTTGGTGATGGCTTCCAGCTAATATTCATTTCCACTTGCCAATGAGTCTTGTAAGTCAGCCCTGATTGGGCATGTAAGACACAGGTCCATCTTATTTTTTCTGTTGTTCCTAGAGTTAGGCCTTGATGTCATATTTACATGTTTATCACATTAAAAAGCAAAGAAAGTAATTGATTTTTCTGAAAAACCAATAGAAAAAAAAGGTTTAAACCGGTAATTTCAGAAATACTGAGAACTAAAAACCATGTATGGAAAAAATCTTACTAAATGGATTTGTCTGTGTTTTTTAATATGAACTATTTCTTTCACTGGATTTTCCCAACATCTATGTAAAGAAACCAAGTGTCATTTGACCAAAAGGTTTGGTATTCCAGGCAAGCCAGTTCTGTTTGGATTTAGCTGATAAGACTGCTGGAGGTTGTTTAATAGTCATATGGGAGGTCATCAGAGAGATTAAGGTCCTGTTGAAGTGTGTTTCTTTAGTTGGTTTGGGGGAATTTTTTGTCTCTAGGCAAATTTTGAGAATGCTTCAAGTGTGGGGAAAAGACACTTGTGCCTCTCTTACAAAGCTCTAAAAAGTTTTCGGAGTGCTGCCAATTACTATTATTTAACCAGATCATTGTATCACCCACACTTTCTATTCATCCCTTTAGCCACAAAGCCATAATTTTCACATGGTGTTAGAGGGGAGAGATGTCTCTTACTAATTTCCTACAGCTTAGCTTGCCAAAGCACCACGCAGAAGTGCCTTTACATGCCTTTATTGCTATTGACGACAGGCCAGGAGTGAGCAGCATTTAAAGCTACATCATCATTGTACTGGGATAAAAAACAAACAAACATCAACCAAACAAAACCTCCACACCAATAACCCCCCCCCACCAAAACTCCCACACTATCACTGAAAACAGAAACCTGGAAGCCCTCTATATTTATCTTTTGCCAAGTGTGTACTAGTGCACCCATTCCCATTCATATTGGTTTATCTTTTAAAAGTATCTTTGCCTGACCAGTAGAGGAGGAGATATTATATCAATAGAAGACATAAATCTGCAGTCATTCTCATTGAAAATTTGGTTATCTCTAGTAACTATGCTTAGCACTGTTTCCTGCTTGTAAAATGTTATTTCCTTTCATGACAAGATAGCCAACCTAGCTGATATGGGGAAGCCAGTTGATGTGATCTTTTTGGATTTCAGTAAAATTTCTGATACTATTTCTCACAGCATAATTCAGCACACTGCTGGATAAACACATCATAGGATGGGAGAGCAGCTGGCTCACGGGTCAGGCACAGAGGGTTACAGTGAATGGGGTGACATCAGAGGGGTGCCTTGTCACTAGCGGGGTTCCATGGGGCTTCCTCCTTGGCCCTGTGCTGTTCAACATCTTCATAAATTACTTCAATGCAGGATTTGAAGGCATACTAAGCAAGTTTGTCGATGATACTAAATAAGGAGGAGCTGTTGACTCCCTCAAAGGCAGAGAGGCCTTTGACAAATTAGAGGACTGGGCAATCACCACTCAAATAAAATTCTACAGGGGAAAGTGTTGGATCCTGCACCTAGGAGGGGACAGTCCCGGATGTACAGACAGACTGGGGAATGAGAGGCTGGACAACAGTGCCATGGAAAGGGAGCTGGATATCCAGTCACCAGGAAGTTGAACGTGAGCCAGCAGTGCCCTGGCAGCCAGGAGGGCCAGCCATGTCCTGGGGACATCAGGGACAGCATCACCAGCCAGGCAAGGGAGGGGATTGCCCTGCTCTGCTCTGCACTGGGGCAGCCTCACCTCGAGTGCTGGGGGCAGTTCTGGGTGCTGCAGGATGAGAAGGACAGTACTGGAGAGTGTCCAGTGAGGGCATGGAGGCGGTGATGGCCTTGAGGGGAAGCTGTATGAGGAGTGGCTGAGGTCACTTGGTCTGTTCAGCCTGGAGGAGACTGAGAGGAGGCCTCATTGCCATTACAGCTTCCTCATATGAGGTAGCAAAGGCTCAGACATGGATGTCTTCTCTGTGGTGACCAGTGATGGGATCCAAGGGAATGCCCCACAGTTGTGTCAGGGGAGACTTATGCTGCATATTAGAAAAACATCCAGAACCTTGTTGGGCACTGGATCAGGTTCCCCAGAGAAGTGTCACAACATAGCCCCATCAAAGTTAAAGTGTTTGAACAATGCTCTCTGACACATGGTGTGACCCTTGGGGTGTCTTTGCGGGACCACAAGTCAGATTTTGATGATCTCTGTGGGTTGCTTCCAACTCAGAATATCCTGTAATTCTGTGAATAAAGAATTCAGCAAGTCACATACACTCTATCCTTGCCTGTTTTTTCCATGAGTAAGTAGATCTGTAAGTCTTTTTCATGAGAATTATAATCCTTTTGATGTAATTTCAGTGTGCCCTGGGATCACCTTCTGGACTGAGCTCTCCTGTTTGCAAAGATACCTGTTTCTTCATTAAAGTAGACTTGGATATCAGTTCATTCTTTGCTTTGCCAAATTTGGGGTACATGGGAATCAAAGACAGCAAAACATGAGGCATATAGGAAAGCTTCCAGAGTTTAGGCAAGCAGGATATTTCAAAATGTTTTGGGATTCTATATATCTAAATTAATACTGAGATGAAATTCGTGAGCTTATACCTGGATGTAGCTGTTAGGACAATGGGAAAATTTATGGCTACCAGCCTTGATTCTTATGGATACTGGGTACCTCAGGATTAGACAGTAACCTGATGATCTTAGAGAGAACTTCCAGAAGAATGCTCAGTGTCCAAGGAGATACTTAGATAAAATCTGACAAATGAGGCTCTCTGTAGATCTAAACAGCTCCCTGTCTGCAGTTCAAACCCATATGGCTCATCTATTACGCACCTAACATTAAAAACATTCTTCAGCTCTGTTTTTCAAGACAGTGATACCACAGTTGTACTGTGGTTGATTGCTTCAGAACAGTAGTAGTGTATATTTATACACATCCATGGAGATGTAAACACCTGCACATACATGCACACAGGGAGAGACATGAGCACGGTCAGATTAGAAGAATCAAAAATTTTACTACACCATATTTTTCAGCCTGCATCTCACCAAAAACTAGGAAAAAAAAATGAGGAAAGAATTCAAATTACATTAAAAAGTCCAATTCTCAAATAATGTAAGACTAATGTAAAAGCTACTAGATAGAGGTGGGGTTGATATATTTAAAATGAGGAATAATTTCAGGGAAAATTTTGATTATAATTTATTCTTTCTAGTTCATTACAATTTTCCAATGCATAATTTCAAATGTATTCCTCACCATGGGTAATTAACAGACTGCAAGCAGCTTCTCATTTACTTTTTTTTTATTTTCCTGTTCTTCACTTGCATTATCTCTGCATCTCCACCACTCTGCCTGACAGTTTTGGTCTTCCAATAATTCCTGTTCTGGCTATCTGTATTTACAATTGAGTATCATTTAAAATTTCAAAGGTAAAATCTCATTCGACCATCTGAAATACTTTGTTGCGAGCCTAAAAGAGTGCAAAAAGCACCTGCATCCACTTTACTACTATTTATCAAATTGCATAGTTACACTGTTGAAACATTTGAGTTGTTGTGGACCTCCTTCTTATAGAGGATACACTGAGAACAACACAGAAAAAGACATGTGCTTTGGCCTGCCAATAAACCCTCTTGGGAGAGCACCTCAGCATCTCCAACACCTTTCCATGTTGCAGCCCCCAGGCTTTCTTGTGCCCCCTTCTCTGCACAGTCACTACTTTTCTCTAGTTCATAATAATGTCCACTTTGTTGATCATGCTCCTTTTTCTCTGTGCTCATACCAACATCCTATCTCACTGCTCTGTCTCCCCTTCCTTGAGGATAAATTGCCCAGCATTAGGGATGTGGGAAGTATATGATGACTATAACTGGCAGTGACTGCTGATCCAGCTGATCTTCCTCTGTAGCTGCAGTTTATTATGAACATATAAAGAGATTTCCAGATGCTCTCCCCAGGCAAGAAATAGAAAGCATGGAAAGAAAGGACTCACAGGCATATTCTGCCAATTTCTCCACAAACCACACGAAAACACTTTTTGAACCAGAGTGGAACCAGGAGCCACAGCCTGAGCCTTAGCAGGATGCTGCCACTTCTAATTACATACTGGGTTTGCAACACAGATATTTGTCCTTCATTCTGAGGGTACAGCATGACTAGAAGAAAATCCTCATCACACCCCCTCTTTAATCTCATCTTATCAAATGCATTTTGCTCCTGGTAGATTTCTCCATAAGCTTGTTGCTCTGGAATTTTAGATATTTCTGCAGATTTTTTATGGTATAACAGGAAATATAACTAAAGGAGACAAAGTAAAGTTGAGCAGAGTTCAAGAAGTCCAGATGTTTGGAAGGAAGGTATAAAAGTGCCAAGATCAAGATCACTTTCTGGTCTAGAAGTCAACCTGGAATAGCATGCCAAGACCATTAACAAAGTTAATTTTGGTAGGTTTTTCTGAATTTATCTCTCATGAAAATGCTTTGACAAAAAAACATCCTTTGACAATTCTGTTTGGAGTCTCAAAAAAAACCAAGGAATTGGAAAGGTATAGGAAACAACAAAATTCATTTATTTGAAGCTTGAGAATAGTCTTACGGTAGTTTATATCTCAGGTCCTTTTGCTCAAATCTGGTTTAGGAGCCGTGCCAAGATTAAGTCCCTTAAAACACAACTCGTAACCAGCCTCTCTGTGATACCTGCTGTGATAAACAACAGTTATCCAAAGCTTAATCTGGGCATTTGAGCACTTATTCATCAAGTCCTCTCTCTCTCTGATGTGTCTAGGGTCACCATGCAGAGCAGCCCCATTATTGTTTGCTGTCTTGTGTAACTGGGAGCACCTTCACCCTGGACACCCTGCTCAGCCCATGGGTGCAGAGCACTTCAACATCTTACAGCCAGCTGCACCAGCCTAAGAAACCACCCATGCCACCTGGGCACCCATAGCATGACTCAACTCTACCATTTGCCTGTCCTCACTTTGAGGACAGCAACACCTTTTTGCCCAGCACTGCCAAAGAAAGACATGTCCCATTTTTAGCATTCATGACAGTGCTGTGAAGCTGCTTATTTTTGTAAAGCCATGAGCTAGTCCTTACCTGTCAAATCCAGGATGTGCCAAAGTGTCCATCCAAAGTGTCTCATCTTTAAAGCCCCTTGTTCCCCGCTCCATGTGTCACTCATCTCTCACTTGCTGACTTCTATTGCCAGAAGGTCATTTTTGAACCAATTTTTTCCTATTCCTTCCATATTTTCCTTTCTGCTAAATGACATCCTTAAGTAAATACTCATGGCACAATCATCTCATCTTTGAATCCTGCCTAAAAGCTGGACTGTGCTCTGAAATCTGCAAAATTCTTGGCACTGAGCAGCATATATTTTTTGCAGATACCACAGCCACTTCTGCTGCCCAAAGCAGAGTAGAGGGGAGATGAGGTAAACCCTCCTTTGGTCAGAAGCAGGGCTGGTAGATGGGATTCCAGTACAGGAAAAAAAATCTGCTGCTTCTTCCCCCTTTGTCTCTTTGCCTAGCCAGGCACCCTGGCAGCAGCATCTTTCCCAGAGCTTGTGAGGCACAGAGAAGAGGTAAGATGCAGCATCAGGACAGCCTGCAAAGCCTGAACACACACCCACAACTCAGAACTCACCCCATGCTGTGGTCAAACTGAGCAGTCATCCCAATCCCTTGGATGAGAACATCACATTTGCCACAAGATCCCTGTTCTTTATGCTTGCCTGATATTCATACCCAGCCCTTTCTTAAGAACAGAAAAAAGTCAAAAATGCAACTCAGAGAGGTTTCTAATATAATTTCTTTTCTGCTGGAACTTTTCTACTTCTCTGAGATAGGATTTTGTCTGGGGACTACAAATAATATGCTACCTCTTTAGAGCCTATAAGGAGTTTTACTCAGAGCATGAACATACATCTCCATGAAGGTGCTTTCCACTGGACTAGTTCACATGTCATTCCCAGTGAATGATGCCTATGTCAAATGGCCACTTAAAAAAGTCTGACTTTTTTGGCGCAAGGCAGTCACATTTAGTTCAAACATAGAGCATACTTTAAAAAAAATACAATTATAGATATAAATTTATATGTAGATATAACAAAAAAATAAGCATTTAGAAATTTTTCTGGTTTTAAAATGTACATGCAAAGAGAAGTTTGTAGGCTACCTTTTTGGAAGCTCAGGCCACAGGACACCAAACCACACACATGGAACCTTTCTCTCATATGGGATCCTCATACATGTTTAAAAGCTATACGTTGTCTTTAAGGATTTTACTCAAAGACATGGACCAAATCAAGCTAAAGTTTTAGGCTTTTCTGGGATACTTAATGAGCTAGTGTTGACTGGACAATGTGGTGGTACTTCATGATACTGTTTGCAACCCCTAAAATTACGTTTCTGGCACCACATTCATAACTGTGCATTGGGAGTAAGAGACTTCTAATTCATCACAATCTGTGCTTATAGACACCCGAATTTCACCCTCAACTTCCTTTCCTGAATTGCCACCTAGAATTTATATTTTTCAGTCTGAAGGCAGAAGGTTGCTCTTAGCCACTTGAAGCCCTTATGTGAACATCCCACAGGTTTCCACTGCAGCAAGCACACAGGCTTTGATCCACTGTGAGACAGCAAAGGGCACAATCAATTGCAAGCTGTTCCCTTGTGCTTTACTAACCTCTAAACTTTGGGGCTGGAGGTGAGGGGACCAGGAGCCATCTGCATCAGTTATTGTTTTCCCTGTGAAGCAAGGCAAAAATACAGAGTGATCTTGCAACTAGGGATGCCCGGGCCATGCAGAGCCTGTCATCCATACTAACTGCATTCCCAAAGGTTTCATGGAGATCGGAACAAACCTGGTGAGGAGCCAAACTTCTTCAGCGGCATATACAGTCAAAGGTGTAGCAGGGAGATGGTTCTGGCTTCTGCCAGTTCCCTAGGATTTGGGACTTCTTGCCCATCCTCTCTCTGCATTACTTTTACAACTGTAAAATGAATTTTCATTTTCTTTCCGTTAAACAGAAGGAGAGGAGGAGGGATTTTGATAGAAGGGTAAAAATGCATAATCATACATGGCAAAGCACCCAGAAAGCTATAGATAGGATTAATTTAATTGCTTTGGCTCAAAAAACTCTGTCTTAAGCAGTATATGTTTTATCTCAACATCCTCTAATTTAATTCCTTTGACTTCATAGAAATTGTTTAGGTGTTTATCTAAAGTTTACATTTTTAAATGGCTTTCTGTGCAAAACTCTTCCCACTTGCAATTCAAATACTTAATAAGTTTTCCTTAAAAGTGGGAAAATTATATTTTATATCTGCTTATCTAGAAACTACAAACATTGTCAAAACATTTTCAGGCATTTACATCTGTGAAAGATGCTTTCAATCCTGAACTCCATGTTTGAAAGATATGGGGAGATAGGGAAAATAATAACCCCTGATTGAGAAGTTTTATGAGTTTTGTAATCTTGGGATTTTTCCTTTTTTGTTTTTCTTCTCCTGCAGGGTTATGACTGCTTCAAAACCTCCAAGGCCTTTTCTATCTGTCTTTAAGCACAGCACATATGTATGCATGTCAGCTCATTTTGGCCTATGGCTACACAGAAAGGAAATTAAAAGTTTCATTGAAAAATTTATTTTGTACTGATGTTATTTTGGGAGATTTTTTTTCCGTTAAGAGGACAATCCAATCCATTTGATGATGAAGACTCTCTGCTGAATAATGTGTGTAAAAAGATACATAGGAGTTGTCCTGTCAGAAGTTCTCTGTCTGAATTGATCAGTGAAAGGTAATGAAAAATATTTCTATGACATTTCTTCTGTGAGGAAAAGCTGAGAGAGTTGGGGTTGTTAAGCCTGGGGAAGGCAAAGCCCCAGGCAGACCTTATATAGGCTTTTCAGTACTTAACAGAAACTTATAAGAAAGAGGGGGACAAATCTTTTATTGGGGATTGTAGTGATAGGAAAAGAGGTAATGGTTTTAAACTAGTAGAAGCTTGGTTAAGACTAGATATAAGAAAGAAGTTCTCACAGTGAGAGTGGTAAAACACTGGAGCAGGTTGCCCAGAGAGGTGGTAGATGCCCCATCTCTGGAAACATTCAAGGTCAGGTTGTACGGGGCTCTGAACAACAGGATCTAATTGAAGAGGTCCCTGCCCATTGCAGGTGGATCAGACTAGCTGTCCTCTAATGGTCCCTTTCAACCCAAACTATTTGTAATTCTATGATTCTACGATTCTACGACTGCATTGTAAGGATTGAGGGATTCAGTTTTAAAGTGGACAACTACTGCAAACATGCATACAGAGGGCTCTGGGACAAAATTTTGGGTTTATGCATTTAAGCCAGGGCTGGCAATATGTGTTCTTGTCAGTTTGGTTCCAGCTGTTCTGCAGGAAGGCAACTGGCCTGCAAAATCTGATAAATCTGATTTTCCAGTCAGCTAGGATTTGTGTTAGCTGGTTAGACTGGTGNCATAGTATTCAACATTAACAGAACACACAAATGGGGATACAAGCATCATAACCTCACCCTAGGACAACTGGAGACCTGAAGCTCTCTCTTTCTGCTTCTCAGCCATATCTCCATGCCTGAAGCCAGCTCTTAGCTTGAGCAGCTGCTTGGCCCTTTCCCTGCAAAAAAAAACCTGCCATGGTCAGGCCATTGGCATGGACATGAAGTAGAAAGCTGCTGCCTTTTCCCTCTGAAACCTTTGCTGAAGAGCAACTGGTACCACACAACAGTGGAGAGACACCTCTTCACCCAGGAAGGAAAGCCACAGGGGTTGCCTTCATTTTTAAAAGAAAATTCATTTAGAGAATGTTTCAAATGGAACACCAAGCTGCTGGGTTTGTCATGTCACTGATGTAAGGAAAAGTCAGAAAAGAGCTTTGAAAATGCAGGAGGGGGATCTGAGAACTGAAAAAACCAGAGTAAATACTGAGGTCTGCAGGCTTGTTTCCATCCAGGCACTCTGTTGGTGGATTTTCACCCAAGCACTGGTGGTGCTATGGGAAAGGGGTACCAGAAGGATTTCATTATCCAAACAAACAGGGTGATCCAGATTCTCCAGCTTTGTTCAAACTGGTGGGTAATGTTCAAATAAAATTAAAAGACTGTTATGCACTGGCCATCATGATCTATGAGTCATGCTCTTCAAAGTTCAGTCAAATTGCTTTTTAATCAGACAATAGAGTTTTTACTGATTGCTGGAGCATCTCAAGGTTCACTATCCATTTCAAGATGATGTTTACAGGCATGCCTTGCTCTCATTCTCAAGGTCTCTGAATACAGCTCTCTCTGCAAACCTAGCTCAACTGCACTGAGTTTGTAAGTATACAGAAATGAAAACAACATTTATGATAGCAATGAAGTATTAAAAGAGGAATTAAAACTAAGAAAGCCTCTGCCCCTCCTTATAGCTCTTCTTTCTGCAGGGTGTGTGGGGAAAGCTTTCTGAAAAGTCAATTTCAAACTCAAAACCAGCTCTCATAAGAAGGCTGAGCACAGTAACCTAAAGAAAAACAGTTTTACTTTTGCTAACAAAGAAGAGATTTCATAACTGTTGCTTCTGCAACAGAGGACTTAAACAGTCCTCTGACCTTCAAAAAGGCATGCCTAAAATCATCAGAGATCCATTTCCCTGGTACAGCTAAGTGGGCAAATTTTCCAAGCAGGGACTGTTTTTGTGGACGCTAATGTAGTGCAGTGAGGATTGCTGAAAATTGTGACCCAACATGCATTTAGCACCATACATACACAACTGGATTCTGAGAAAAATATTTGCTATTAAATGTAACTAATATCTACCTAATCATTTCCCAGCATTAATCTACCTACAAAAAGCATGTCCAGAACACACCACTGATGTCAACAAGGTAATATGATTCAAATACATATGAATAAGGAGAATGTTCGCAATAATATTGTATAATGAGCTCTTCCATATGAATCAAAAGGGAAAAAAACAAAAAAAAAGACTTTATTGCAGCATCCTCCATGCATTTTGTAACAGGGTTAATCAGAAGCTTGCCTGCTGTTTTCTGACTGTCCATTGCCAATTTATTTCTCCTTCTTCCTTCCAAGGGTGAGGTACTGGCCTCTAACTCCAGACTGCTGTGCTGGACAGACCAGTTAAGATACTTGGCAATTTCCAAGTGGCTATTAAATTACCCATGCATATTTTTTGCCTAGTTGTAATATATAATCTCTGGGAAACATCCAAAAGAACACAGAAGTCTGATAATAAATTGCAGATCCTGTGTGACTAGTTCAAAAATCCAACCCTGGCAGGAAGCTAACTAATTTTCTGATAGTTGTTTTCACAGCCTTTTTAACCCAAAGGAGCAGGCAGCAGCAAAGCACACGTCCCTGCACTGGAGCTGTGTTAGCAGGCTGCCCTGTCAGCCTTGGGACTGCCTGCTTCACAGCACCATCAAAATAAATGAAAATTCTACTTCTTCAAAAAAATGATGTTGAAGACGTGATAAGCATTCACTGGGAATGGGGATGGAGTTCAGAAAGAAAGGGACTCATTTTATTTTATCATTACTTTTGCAAATTTTGTTTGGCATTGTCTAACTACTGCAAATTTTTCACCAGCTTTGGAGTTTTTTTCTAAATTCTTTATCTTTCCACAAGCAAATGGAGAGAAATGAGCAGTTAAGAAGTGAAAACCAACTTTTCTTTTTTTTTTTTTCGAAAGAAAAACACAGCATTCCCAGCAAATTTTTTCATTTTCCTTGAAAAAAATGTTGACTGAAGCTTGTGGACAGCTCTTCTCACAAGTATTGGATTTCCCACAAGGAAGAAAACAAGAACTGTACCTAAAGCAATAGGGCACTGAAGAGTCTCCCATCCAGCCAACTCACTGCACAGGCCTTCAGGGCCTTCTGATGTCTCTACCACTAAAGCCTAATTTTCTCATGGGCATGGTGATGCTGTGACTCATATTTTACCATACTGTAATGAAATTTAACTTCTGCAAGTGAAACATCTGACAGCAAACAGTGGTGCAGGTCCCAGTCCAAATGCTGCTATTATTTCTGCCAAGTGAGAACATAAAAATTTTCTTTGAGCCCTCCCATTTCTGCCCCATTTTTGCTTTTTTACTGTTTATGAAATTCAGACTTCATTTTCTCTGTGATCAATATTACATCTCATGTTTCTTTTTACAGATAGGATGGCCCAGTATGAGCAGCAGCCCCCTTCAGCAGAGAGTAGGAGCAGGTGACACATCACACTTCCTTCCCAGCAGGAGGGGCCTCTCTCCCACCAGGGAAATGGACTGGCTGCAGCGGGTAAAGACAGGGGAGCTGCCAAGCCCATGCTCTGGGCTTACTGCATTGCCACTGTACCACAGTGTAGAGAACACCACTGAGGTGAGAGAGAAGTGAGTGCCAACACAGCTGGAAGCCCCATCTCGGCAGGACTTTGTCCTCTGATAAGTGCTGGATGAGTCCCAGTTCCCAAGTCCCCATGGCCGCTTAGCTGATGCTGAGGGATAAATATGCCATCCTGCACACCCTTGACATGGAGGAGGATTGTCCTCTGACATGTTTCATTGCCATTAAAAGATCTAAAACTTTTACTATGTTGTATCTTCCTCTGAAATTTGAGGACCTAGTCACATTAATTCCACCACAGACATGGGACAGCTGAAATAAGGCAAACATGGCAGTAGGGAGACAAGCTGAGTAAAAGGGAAAGATGTGTCAAAGATGAACATTAACAAAGAAGACTCCTGCACACAGACTGTGCATCCACTCTGGCTTGCTAATGTGATACTTTGTGATGCTCTTGCTTAAGAGTGCCTTTGTCCACTTTAACTTAAACATGTTCCCAATCATCCGAAGCAAAGCTGAGGTAAACCTGGATTAAATCAAGACTGGAATGTACAGAGAAGGACTACTTGGAAATTGTGTCCCAAGGCACACGCTTATTTCAGCTGGATAAAGCATTGATTTATACAATGGGTTTTCAGGATGGAAAGTACATATTAATAGAAAATACATAAAAAGCCATTTAATTGAATGTACAGGACATTTTGGATGACCTTTTTTCAGTTGTTTTTTAGAAAGCATTTCATGAGGCTGCAATCTTTGAAAAATAATACTACCAAGAAAAATACTAAAATGATGGCAATAACTAATATATCTAGATGAGAATAAAAAGCTGCATACAATCTGAAGGGCAGGGGATCAGGAAAAGGACCTGATTTTTTATAATTTTTATGTTTAAAAAAATCCCAGCTGTTTTTATCCTTAACAACCAACATGTCCAATATAATAGAACATGCCAGACAAATAATATAACCTGGAGTGCTACGGGTGGCTTCTACAGGCTTTATGAGACTGAAAAGATCAGATAAATAACTCATCTCCCAACAGCTGGGGAAACAAGACAGACTTTCAGAAGCCCCCAGCTCGGACCCATGATCACTCACACAGATACTCAAAGAGAGCAGATTGTTCAGGGCCACAGGTTTGGGGTGCCAAATTGCCTGTTCTGAGATGGGCAGCTTTTAGTCAGCTCTGATTTGCAACAATCATGACCTAGGTGTGATAAAATTTACTGGCCTTATTTAATTTACAAGTATAGTTGTGCTGTCTGGATCTAAAAACATACTTCCGTTTATGTAGGAGGATAGAGTAGAGAGATTAATCGAATAGTCAAAGATGGCTTTATCATCTTTTCACGGAGTGTACCCTTTTCTGCTGAGATCACAGTGGCAGTGAAGCAGACTTTTGGACTTTTTAATCTAATATTGTAAAATAAGAAACACCTTGAGCAGGGACAGAAGCAAATAAACCTCCTTGATTTCCTTCACATGACAGGACAGAAAGGTCAATTGAGATTATATTGAGCCTCATTTCAGGGCTGCAAAATATGCTGTTCATATCATTACTCCTGCATGGCTATTTCTATGTCCCAGACCAGCTTGGTATTATCTTCAGTTCAAAACATGCAAATCTCAACCATTAGTTATTTCATTTCAAATTAACATTGTCCCAGTGTTACTACCAAATCTAATCTTTTATACACACATTTATAAAATTTCCTGTGACACACCAGCAGTAGCTTTCAGCATTTTAACTTTCTGTTCTCATGGTACCACTAAAAGACAGTCATGTGAAAAAGTAAGTCGTAATTAGGTTTGCCAGACAAAAGTGTGGAGACATCTATAAAAGCACGACTGACTTTGTGTGTGGGTCCTCCTGCCACTGTGCTAGGACAGCGGTGAGAAGATTCGAAGAATGTAGGCTTTTCTTGTCTTGAGCACTATCCCAGTCCATCGATACTACAAACTGCCATCCAGAGTCCATGCTGAGAATTTTGAAATGAACAAATATACATGACAATAGAGTCTGCCTGATTAAGTGTTCGTGGAAAGGATTTACAAGAGATTTGTTGGTAATTTCAGTCTTAGTTCCCTTCCAAATCCATATGTGTACTTCTAGGAGAGGGTACGTAGTTATTCTATTTCCAGCTCGTGAAGCTATGCCACAATTTGTGCTTTGAGGAATTAGAAACTAATGAAGTATGCTGGCATTAGGAGGAGTCCTTGGGAGAAAAAAAGTAGTAATAAAAGGTTGGTAATTGTTGCTGAGCAAGGGACTGATGGATAGCACACCATGCTGCTGCAGGTAGGTAGGCAAAGTGACTCATGAAATAGGCTATATAAAGGGATGAGTAATCAGTAAAAACAGAGTGAAAGAACAAACTGTCTCATATGGGAAAAGCAGCTGTTGACAGAGATCAGCCACTAGGACATGAAAGCAGTAACGAAAAACTTGTTGGAGTAGAATAAAGAAGGGTAATGGAAGAAAGTAATAGAGTAGCAGTTCCTGATCCCAATTTGCTCAAGAACCAGAATCACTCCAGCAGCTGCAACATTTCCTGACATGAGCAGAGGAGGCAGACAATTCTTTAAGTAATGTACTCTGACACATCTTGCATATCCACAGCAGCATGTGGAGAGAATGGCGGCTGAGAGCTGACCTGAGATGGTACCTAGCAGTTCATCTTTTCTCCCACTGAGACAGTGCAGATTTGGAAGTGAAATATGTGGCATATTTTAAGGCAAATACATTGTCTTTGCATTTGGATGTTAGAGCATGAACATCTCTGTGGTCGACAGTCACTACAGAGGACAGTAGACCTCAGTTTTACTAAAGGGCCTTCTTCCCAGACACCAGTAAAGCAGACACACGCTTCAGTGCTGTTTTCCCTAGCAGTGCTCCAAGGAGCATCATTGGTGTGTATTCCCACAGCTGCACAATCAGCAGCAGGGGGAAGATGAAGCTGGTCCCCCCAGTAAAGGGATCCCACAATGAGCTGGGACAGCCAGCACAGGCTCATGGATCCAGAAGAGCCACAGCAGTTGTGGCAGTCTCTGAGATACAATGTACTGTGACTTTTCCCTTATTTGGATAGTTATAGTACATTTGCACACTAAATGAAGGCAGACCACCCCTCCTCTGTGATTACTGAATGGCAGTCTGTTCTAGAGACAGGGAATACTCTCACACTTCAGCCCTTTGATATGTTGTTTGCTCAATTCTTTCAGGTTCTGCTAGGTATTAAGAGTATTGCCTTGGTAATTTTGTATAATTTGACTGTATATCCAAACAATGTTTTTGAGTGAATCATGATGCTAGTCATTGTGACTGAACAGGAATAGGATAGATTTGCCTTTGTCCTCAGAGAGGATAAGCCCACCCATTAGGACAAAGTTTCCTGGTTTATGCTCTTGGCATAAAATGAAACTCCCTATCCACACTATCCTTGCTTATACCCTGAACCCATAAACACTTTCACTAAATATTTGCAAAAAAGATGAAACACAGCCAAATCCTACTAAGTTATAATGAACACCAATCATATTGCAGAACATTTGTCTTTTCTGCATATTCCACTGGGGAGAGGTTGCTTTAAAGCTTTCAATACGATTTAAGTACAAATGCTTTTTATATAGGTCAGGAAAAATAAATGTAATTTCCCTTAGTTTTGTTTGGTTGAAGTTCTCTGTTCTAGCACTTAATTAATGACTCTGGTGAAATGCTTTGAAAACAGTAACGTTTCTGACCCCAAATGTGTTGCCAAAATGAATACTTCCTGGTCATTATCTATTTTGGAGAGGATGCTGAACACACATGCATGTGCT